>OX155955.1:20283188-20493188 GCA_944548615.1 Micropterix aruncella | reverse complement strand
TTTATATATTTGTGTATGTATGTATATGTATGTGTGTATGTGTATATGTATCTATATGAGTACCGACGTCAGTTAGGCTTCTCCACCTAAGTCAAAAAATAAGTCGTATGCCCAGATACAGGCTATATTTGGCCTAGTTGGGTATGCGCTGAGCATGGTCATGTGAATGTGGGCCGTTGTTTCTTCGCACCATTACTTGGTATGACCTTTTTAATGTGTTTTATAATTATGTTTGATACAAATAAATAAATAAATAAATTAATTTGTAACCAGGAGCAAAGAAGTGGTAAAAAATATCAAGTAAAATAATATTAACGATCTCAGCAAATATACGTACCTTATTAAAAAAAAACACCTACATGATAAACCAATCGCAGTCGCTGTAATAGTTTGACATATTCAGCGAGCTGCTTCGCCCAGTGTATGAAAGTGAGTTAGCGGGCGCGTTGGGCGGCTGTCCCGAAAACATCTGCGGGCGCCGCCCAGCCAGCGCGCATGAAATATTACCCATGTATTATTCAGAGGAATTGCCACATATTTCATCCGAGGAAATAACCCGCGGAAAAGCCCACGACGAGCGGCTATGGAAATGAAAACGCAGCTAGCGCGAGCGCTGTTCCGACTATTTCGCTGATTTACAGATAAACGGGCCCTCTGTTTCTAGGCCGGCTTTCTGAAGGCCCCTGTATAAAGTCAAAGAGGTCGTTTTAACCTTCGGAAGCCAGTCATACCACGCAAAATTTTCTAAGCCTTCGAAATTTTGTTTGTCGAAGGTGTGTGTGAGCATACTAAGGTATACCGGTGGCGGGGACGTATCCATACTTCAGTTTCAGGTCGGGGACATTCAGTTTCTGGAGGGGGGACGGTTTCGGGCGGAAGGGGGGGGCATGACACATACGAAACAATGCGAGCGGCCCCATCAAACTTGAATTTGCCCGTATAATAAAACGAAATTCGCCGGATTTCGGGGGGGTTTGAATTTCAACTACCCCCCCCCCCTCCGATACTAGCCGTACATAAATCGCAGTTTCTCCCTGATTCTCATTTTTAGTCGACTTTATTTTTTACTCAAAAAAAATCAGGGGAGGACGCGTCCCCTGTGTCCACCTCCCTGGATACGTCCTTGACCATTGGCTCATTTAATGACAGGCTTCAATAACAGGCTTTTACGGCAGTTGTGGAAGAAATATAGCCGATAATTGCATAAATACGGATATAATACGGATAATAGGAAAACGCCGATTAGCGCGCGTGGCCACCCAGGGGTTAATAAATCTTATCATTCTTTTCTAACATAGGCTATACCGATTTAAAGAGCGCGAAACCGGTGTGCGTGACAGAGACTGCTAATTATGCTGCTTCGAAACGCTGTGTCCAAGAGCCGTGCCAAAAGGACAATGAGTAATATCGTACCCACTTGTGAAGTTTGTTGTAACACTTGCCATATATACCTAATAAAATTGATGATGTTTGTTATGTTTATTTAAGTTTTGATTCATATTATTTAGTTCATAATAATTTATTTTAGGTTGCATTCATTCAAATAATATTGTTCATTACAATAACATAGTCCACTGAAAATTATATATCATGAAAAAATCTGCCATTACTCCAAACAATTCAATCATCCACTTACTCAACACCAAAAATAAAGACGACATTCTTTTAACACGAAATGAAGGAATAATCTAAAACATTTTTTTTATTTAATAAGGTAAACACGTCATATTACCGTATACTAAATTACAAAATTTCGTATTTCAAGATATCGTCCTATGAATTACAAAGAACAGTACGACACATACGAATACACTAAACGAATGCTTATTACAAGTGTAACATTTTGTTCTAAAGCAGCTAAGCTAAAATACGTGGTTGAAAGAAGTTATAAAGTGTTGAAATAGCAAAATATTGAATTTAATAATTACACTTCTTTAGTAAAATACTTTATTTAGTTCATTTTATTTAAACAATAAAGTCGTTTATATTATTTATATAGATGAAATACAAAAAAAATATCCCGAACTATAAATCTATATCAATATCAACTATTAATAGTAAAAATAGTACCGAGTGAGTACTTTTATCTTATCCCGAAACTAAAGTGGTAAATAAATTTATGAATGATGAACAAACAGCGATTAAGCACAGTATATGTGCAATAAGTAAGATAGAGATAGATGCTCAGTATGCGGGTATCAGGTAAGATTTGCCACCTAAACCGCCGACACTCTGTTGTTTTACGTCGGAGTTGTCACAAACCAGTTTATGGATAAGAGACACGGTAAATAAGCAAGACAGAAATTAATACTCAGTGTGTAGGTGGCAGATAAGATTTTGCTTCTATACCGTTGTCATTGCTTTGTTTTACGTTAGGAAATTGTGAGTGTTTTTTGTTTTCGTGTGATTTTATTTTTACTTTTTTGCTGTAATGAAGGACTTGATTGGTTTTTGCTTTATGATTGGATTTTAATTCAACTTATGGTTTAAATGACGACTTGTAATAAACCCTAGTAATATAATAAGCCCTATTTAACCCATTAAAGCCTGCCCATAGATCGGCTCGTACGATTTTGATGAAATTTTGATATGTGTGTCCAGGGGACCATAGAAGTTGACAGCAAAAAAAATTTTTTTTTTAACCTGTCAACACACCTGATATATGACATGGGTATTTAAATACCCGACAGGCTTTGGTATGTTAGTTTTGATGACTGGCATAAATCACCTACACTTGGTTGGATTGCCATATAATAATAAAGAAGAAGAACTGCTTTCACTTTGATATATCTTTTAACAAATATCGTGTGCATTTTAAGGTTATTATTTGAATAAAGGACAACCTGACAGCGTTGATTCGAAAAAATTCAGAATGATAAGTCGAAAGAAAGTTCTTACTGCTACCGAGCTGCAAGCTATTTTGGATAATTGGTCTGATGGAGATTGTGATGTAGAATATATCTTTGGCCAATACGCAGACGCCGTTAATATCGTGATAACACTACCCGATGCGGTCGATTTTGTTAGTGACAATGAAGAATTATACGACAATTTTCAATTGTCGCACGATGAACTGGAGATGCCTCGTGAGATTGCCAGACAATTTGAAATCGAATGTAATTACGATGATACGAACGAACACATGCCATCGGGCTGTGGTGATGATGATACAGATGTCGTAAATGAACCCAACCTTGAATAAGAAGAACAAGATCGTACGCCAGTGGCTTCAACATCTAGTGGTCGTGGCCGTAAATCAACACTGAAATCAAGGAAGGCACCGAAGCGATCCCTAATCGACGAAGCAATAAAACCAAAATGGTCTCGTTTGCAAAATTATCAATTCGATAAGATTCCATTCGATGACACGGCCACTTCATACAGAGCGTTGTATCAACAGATTGGTGACATGAATCCTGTGCAGCTTTGGGAAATATTCATCGACGAGGACGTGTTGAACCTGTTGGTCACTTCCACCAACCAATATGCTGCGGCCAACAATTGACCATTATTCATTGCATCAATTGGAGAAATGAAAACATTTTTGGGCGTGTTGTATATAACCGGTTACCACACCTTGCCGCAAACACATGGCTATTGTCATCATTCGGGTAGAACCACAATTATCATCATCCGGGTAGAACGTCAACTTCCGGGGCCCAACTGGTAATGCGTTACGATCGTATCGATCATTTTATCGGAAAACTCAATACACGTAACCGTTGTCCGCAATGCGGTGGCAAAACTGAATATGGTTGCTTGAAGGGCCAGGCTAACTTGCAACCCGCTCCTTGCTTCCTGGATTACCACAACGGTGTTGCATCAGATAATATGAAGATTGCTAAGGCTAAATAACATATCTCTTTATGTTTCCTCAAGAAAATAAAAACAATTCAGATATAAATGAGCTTCACTCCAAAAGATTGTTTTCCATATTGCAAAAAATTTATATTTTTGGGATACACCATGGACTGTTGGGTATTTAAAAAGTACCATTTTCATTAGACCTGGTTTGACAGCCAGGTGTATTGACATATCGCTTTTGGTTTTTCTTTATTACATAGAGGACACCTAAGGCTATCTGGTAAGGGTGAGCGTTTTTTGTTTTTCCCATTTCCCTATATTTGGCAGCACTTTTCCTGAGCATTTCCAGACAAAAAAAAAAGCGCGACTTTTACCTGTAAATAACAAAGGTAAGCCGCTGAAAATTATACTGTTCTATTATTTATATTTTAGGCCCATTCTGTGCCTTTACAAAAACAAACAAAATGCAGAGATATCTCTCACCTATTCCACGCTAGATTTTTTTAGGTGTCAACATTTTTTTGGGTATTTAAATACCCAGTAGGCTGGAATGGGTTGACTAGATTTGTTGCATATGAAGGCGAGAAGAATTGTAAATGCATTTTAAGTGAAAATGTGTATTGTGTTTCTTTCTATTCTGTTTCTGTCAGTAAAAACATCGGAAATATGGTCTTATTTATCACATTCTTTTTTAAGGGTAGATTAATCCCAGAATAATACCTGAAATATTATGTATATTATGAGTAAGGGGAAGTCCCCTAACGCCGGACGGCACCTAGCGTCGGACACTAATAGTGTCAAAGACATGGGAAAAGGAAAAGCGTTCGCTTCCCCGCACACTTTTCACCCGACTTTGTATCGATCGCGCCGCGACTTGTCGAGATACTATTAATGTCCGACGCTAGGTGCCGTCCGGCGTTATGGGACGTCCCCCTACATTATAGGTTACTTTACAGGGTGGGTCCCTTCACTGTTTCTTTGAAATATTACTTGTCGCTTAAGAGAGCCATACAATTAAAACGGAGCTTAAAAACGAAGGAATAGGCTTGCATTAAGATTTGAAGCATCTAGTTTTCATTCCAAAATCATCCTAATTTGCAGTTTTTAGAATTTTCCTATTAGAATCCGAACAATTGCATGTTCTAATATTTCTGTTTAAAACTTTGTCTTGTATCTTAAAAACTTTCCTTAGAAAAAATATTAAAAAGTTATTTTTTTTTAATTTGTAATTTTAGTGTAGCTTGTCATTGCTTGTTGCTTAGACAAAAAAATACCTTTTCAACTAGATATACAAAAATTTTCCGAGACAGGCATTTATAAATATACTTCTATGAAACACTTCATACGCGCTTAATTTACTATTTTTCTTCAATTATGGAAAATAAAATACGAGTAGCAACAAACTGATCTTCTTCGCTCTTCAACGTCCTAGATGCTAAATTGAACGTCTAGTAATATTCCATCTCGTTCCTTTTATTTTATCTAGCAACGAAGAAATCGTGCGAATCGGCTTTCAGGCGCTGAGACTATGATTTCCCCACCGTGCCGTAATACATCATGGTGATGAACGAAGACAGTTTCGTCTCCAATTACTGTATATGGTCGAATGAAAACACAAATTTAATAGTCGAGGGTAAATATACAAAAGTACTGCGCATATGATGATATTTGTTATGTTTATTTAAGTTTTGGTTAATATAAATTAGTTCATATAAATTTGTTTTAGGTTGCAGGTATTCATATAATATTGCTCATTACAATAATATAACATAGTGTACCGGAAAATTATATTATCATGAAAAAATCTCCACTACTGCAAACCACTCAAACATCCAATTACACAACAACAGAATTGAAGGCGACCTGCTTTTAACATGAGATTAATAAAAAATAGAAAACATATTTTTATTTGATAAGGTTACACATACTATACTAAATTATAAAATTTCGTACTTCACCATTTCATAATTTCATATATTTTACAAATGAAAATGCGTAGTTTCGTCCTAACTTGCGAAGATTGTTGTAACGCTGTGCCACATATACCAAACGAAAGCTTGTTAAATAAGTAACATTTCATTCTACAGCAGCTCAGCTGAAATACGTGGCTGAAAAAAGTTAAAAGTTGTTGAAATTCAAAATATTTTATTCAATAATTACACATTTTTAGAAATATTTTTTTTTATATTAAGATTCAGCGCCTTGGCAGTCGAAATTCCCTTGTTTTACATTGGGGTTGTCTAAACAAGTTTATAGATGAAAGAGACACAGTAAATAAGCAAGACAGAGATATATATTCAGAGATAGATACGTTGGGGTGTTCTGTGTGTTTTTTGTTTTCATGTGATGCCATTTTTACTGTATAACTGTGATACTGGACTTGATTGTTCTTACTTTGCTATTGGATTGTAGTTTGAATGTTATTCAAAAACGACTTGTAATAAAACCTAGTTACAAAATAAACCCTATTTAACTAGTTTAAATAACTAGTTTATTTTACGATAGCATCCATATTTACAAAACTTCAGATGTGTATAATTCCAATTCGACATGAAGTAATGAGTGAACTTTGATATTATTAATTATATTGAATTTTATATTTTATATAAGACCGGTATATGAGCGGCCATTTATGTGCTTATGTAATGATAGACTACTGATATATCTTCGATAGTGTTATTCCACGCTTAAGTAAAATCACGTGTAATGTCGTCCAGATATCCCTCCGCCAAATTTATGACCCACAAATAGAGTTAGGTGTTGGTTGCTGGGTTCTCCTTGCTATCAATTATATAAACAGAAACGGGGAAACCTATAGCTAGATTGGGAGCTCATTGTATTTTAACACACGAATCATATAGTATAAATACTATTTTCCTTGGGAGTGACGGACAACAAAATCATACAATTACAAAATAAGAACCGCCATCGACAACTTCAAATACAGTTTAGATTAGTTTGCCCATTGCTGCGGGGCTAGACCGCCATCTCGGGATTTTATAACGACTATTATCGTCTTGTCACCATAAAACGAGTCGCAAGTACGTTTAGACGAAAACGATGTACTGATTCAGTTCCGCCACGGTCCGATAGATAACTTTCTCAAACAGCGAGGACTTGGAAGCTATAGTAGGGCTCTTCGCCCTCTGTTTATCATTTTTGATCACTTCGTCCACTAGTATGGTAACAGGTCTAAATAGCTTACACGGAAATCTACCCGTTGACTGTGCCTGTTGTAAGCGCGCTGTTTCGTCGCGATTTTTTTTTAACTAAACTTATCGGATCGTTCATTGCGGTACTGGATTTAAGTGGAACACACGGTTTGGCAATACTTATCGTTGCCAAACTGTATTACTTATCAGAGCGTTCATGGCAGTACTGGATCTGAGTGGAATATACAGTTCAACAATACGTATCGTTGCCGAACTGTATTATTTATAGCAGCTTTCATCGCGGTACTAGATCTGAATGGAACATACCGAAACATCTAACGTCTTTTGAACAACGTCACTACAGCTTTCTTGCTCCAAGAATGGTTAATATTACTATTAAGCTATATTGGAAAAAATAATCATATCGGGAATAAGCACAAAATAACAAAAGTATCAACTTACATTATGGTTAATTACCGATGGTAGAAGAGAGACAGGAAAACATTTATGACAATTTTAAAATATTTTTTTTGCTTTACACATATTTACACACATTTTATTTATTATGGTATATAAATATATGTATAAGTAATTATGATATACATATTATTATTTATTATTACCTATTACTATCTATTATTTATTGTTATTAATAATTGTGAAATTATCGTTTAAAAAAGTAAATATTTTAACCTAATTTAATTCCAAAAATTTGTTTCAGATGATATTTATTTTTAAAATAATTAGTATTGGTTCTCCTTAGAACAGGCTCTGCCTAGTTTGAAGTGACACAAATGTTTAATGTAAATACTGAAGACGTATTTTTTTGTGGGAAATAAATAAATAAATAAATACAGTTTGGGTATACGCATTCCGGTATTGAAACTTCCAACTAACGTTGTGGAAAACCACCTCATTATTTATCTTACTTACACTATAGCTGCTAATTGAAATCACTTAAATATAGACTTATATGTGATAGGAAGCAATGCGCATTCCGATACCGGATACGGTACCTCAAGAAGAAGGGTGTCTTTCACTGTCCGCTGGCCAACAATAAACCACATGGAGCTCCCAGCCTAATACTAGCATACAGAATCCCCCCCCCCCCCTTCCTTTTGATTATCTGTGCAGGCAATTCTATTGGCGTCACCTCCGGAGATTTACCGTGGCGTCAGGGCGGAATGTCAGCCCTTAAATCGATAACAAGCCGAAAACACGCCACCTCTGACACCCCGACGTGAGTTAGTGCGACGCGGCGCGGCGGGACTAAACGCGAAACGGAACGGGGAGGGGTGGGGGGAGGGCGAGATATGTGTTATGTCGCCGGAAGATAAGGGCAAGAAAAGTTGCCCTCCTGCAGCCGGCTTTGGCGTGGCTATAGGTATCGCGGGAGAATCTAGCAGGTTCTGCATTCAGATTAAGATAAGTACTCCCTGCTATTATACCAAACGCTGATTTTGCAAAAACAATGCAAAATATTTGCGCAGCGCCAGAATCTACAAACTTAATAAATAATATCCATCAGTAAAGCAGCTCCAGTCAATTTGCCAGTCGCTCGAAAGATTGTTTTATAAAAACTTCTTAACCCTTTGAGGACCATACGCTTTGCGGTAGAGTGTGGAAATTTTTGGTACATAAAACTGTTACAGGGAGATTTATATAACATGTATGTCAAGTTTTGTGAAAATAGATTTTGTATAAATTCATGGGACATAAGTGTCCCTGTGGTCCATAAAAATGCGAAGTTACAATTTTTTCCAAAATTTCATTATTTTATTATTTAAATACGTAATACGTACTAGAAAAAATAATTGAAAAACTCGCTATAAATAATTAATTTTTTAATTTAAAATCTTCAGAGTTTGTTGGTTTATGTTCCAAAACTTTGCGTTTGGCATAATTTCCAAAAAAAAAAACGATATATTTTTCAACAGTATGTTTTTTTGTAATATTAAAATTTGATGTCTCAATAACATGGATAAATACAATTTATAAATTAGTCGTATTCCTTAATTTATAAAATGATTGTTTAAAGTTATGGCACATATGTCGCATGTTCCTTAAGTCAAGCGCTGAGCCAAATAGATAACTAACGTAGGTACACCAAGCCACAGTTTCTCCTCCGGAATTCCAAGCGACGAAGCTATAACGGAATCATCCATCAGCTATGCATAGAGAATAGGGAATGAAAGGAGGCGTATACACATAATGTCCTATTCTGGAAAAGACGACGATTGCCCCATGTACATAATGTAACAAATTATACAAAAAACTACAACTATTACTAGTTTTGTACAACGGTTTAACGTAAAATCTTTGGCCAGTTAAAATACATGGCGGTTACGGTACTACAATGTGATTGTCCAATTTAGGGATCAGCCTATTATAGCTGAGGAGATGAAGAGCATACCCAGTGGCTTTGTCATGCTAAGGGCAAGATCTTAAAGATTTGATTTGATCTGACAGTTGGGGAAACCCCTACAGAAAGAAGGCCTAGTTAAGGTGAGAAAATAACCTATTTTTACAGGAAAGAGTGTTTGAGCGGGTATGTAGATATACTGTGAAGCAAGTAAGGACCTGACTACAGCCGAATAAGTACGTAAGTAGTAAAATCGACTGTGCGATTATTAATTGGAAATGTACATATCCTAAAAATTATAAAATCCTAATTCGCAACATTCTGTTTTCTACTCATTATATTATAGATATCTAGTCATTGTTATTTGTAGGTTCCCAGTTCACAGTTTATACTATGCTGTGACTTAAGTATCATTTCACTATCCCAGTAGATCTTTCATCCATGTTCTGATGACTTACTCGTATATTTTATTTATATTTTTGTGTTTCACCTAAAATTTGAATTTCCACGAAAATAAGTGTTCTTTAGAAACAGTTGCAATTGGTGATCGAGTACTTATGTTTACTTCATCAGACTAATCTAGCCTCAATTTAATTGAATGCACTATGTAATACCTGCAACAACATAAATTTTTACTAAATATATTTACTTATATTTGGTAAATGACCTTTAAAGTAGGTGAAGAAGTATTTGTATTTTTTACATTTATTGAAATTTTCAAAGAAGCTTTTATGTAACTTCTGTTGGATTCTCGCTGTCCAGTTGGCGGAGCTATCTAGTAGATTGTCTACGTCTCTGAATGTTATATGCTCATTCCAGGCTGAAAGAACGATCACATATTGTTATACCAGCCTGGAGTGACGGGTTTGACCGTTTTAGTCAACACCTCCCAGTGTACCTTCTGACTATATTGCTTACTTATTTTATTTTATTTATTATACAATAACGTCGAATAATATGGCCTGCATCAAGAAATATATTACGACGATAACGAAGATCTGTTCAAGCACCTAAATCTGTCATTCTTCTCTCAATTTTGTCGCTTCCTCCCCTAAATGGATGTGCGTATCGGTGCATTTATCAAGAGAACGACTTTTATCTAGGTGCACAATGACTTGCTCGGTTACCTCCTAGTAGGTGGGCGATGAAGCACTTTCCATTTGCGTCGAATAAATTTCGTTGTCCTTTGTTCCCTTCCATCTGGCGCTGTGTTGACGTTCGCATCCCTACCGCACGTACACTACACTATTTACACGATGTGCTCATTCCAAATACTACACGACTATTATTATTATTTTAGAAGTCGGTTCGCCATGAACATGTCATAACGTCTTACGAGAATATGCCATCTGACGTTAATCAACTTTGATCGTTCTAGCTGTTGCTATAACGATTTATCTTTGTATGTATGATATTATATTGTCGGCAATTGAGCTGCTATGATTATTGAAAATCGAGATATAGAAAAACCTTTCTGCACCATTACCAGTTTTAGTATGTAATGAGTTTAGAATATGCTTCAAAAGAAATAAACTTTTTTTCTTCTTAAGTTGCTTCCCATCATCAGAATTTGCCCTTAGGAACAATAAATATCAATACTCTTTCGAAACCTTGTTCTCTAGTACGGTAATTTCCATGCATAATAAATTGCAGAAAGTGGTATGTATTGTCTCTAATAACTAAAGTAAACTTTTCACGTTATAGTCATTTGATCGTCGTCAGTTGCTTCGACTACCTTCATTCCTTCAGGTTTCGATAAATTAATATCGAACATTGTTTAGTTTAGGAAAACAACGAACAGAGTTATCAACTCAACGGGGGAACCCGTCACCGCTAGAAGTTTTAATGATTAGTCGTTCTATCTCCCTGGAGTGAGCGCAGGAGACTTTGACAAAACAGTCCACCGTCAAGCTCCGCCACAAACCTGTAAGATGCCAACGCCTTAACCGCGAGAAGCCAGGAGTGTTACCTAGCGGGCTTACAATCACGCCCTTACTTCCAATTGGGACCAGATTACTCCAGTCTCTCGATTGGTTACGAGTTCGAGGTCGCTTGCGCGGTCCTCTCCCTTACGAAGCAGTGAAACGGTGTATACCGAATCTATCGCGGACCACGGCATCCTTTGCTCGGCTGTTCACCCAGGATCGGGTAGCCGATGGTCGTTTCAAGAGCAGTCGCCGTAAGGTCCGCAACCACCCCGGATCTATAGGAAACAGTACTGCTTCCAAACTCCCCCGACTGTTAATCAGAGTGCACAGTCGATTGGCTTACGCCACACGGTGCGCAGACCGTCCAGGAGCGCCAGAAGGTTGATTCCTAGGGGAAACTAGCCCTAAGGGCAGAGTCCTGCCCGGGCTCGCACTTCGTGAGTGGAGGCCGCCGGATGGGTGTTGACCCGTGAGTGTGACCAACCCTGAACAGAATGGTTCTTCGTGGACAACTCAGCAAGGGCCCATTAGCTCCCATAATATTTATAATGTAACATTTTGTATTATCATAGATAATATTTAATCATAATCATAATATTTATAATTTAATATAATATTTTGGCATTGCTGATGGCGTTACCGAGTGGCCATGATGACCAGAGTAGATCAGATACGCGGATGCCGTTTGGCGCATGTAACGATACTAATGGCCGTCCAACCGTAAGCGTGTGAAGGAAGAACACGCAGAATTGTTATCTGATAGAATGTTAAAAGTTGAATGTTCATGGCAGCTCGCGTTTACAATGATGTTGATTCTTAAATTTTATTTATTTATTTATTTATTAGTTTCATATATTATTCAAGAGCATTACAGATGTATCCAATTCGCCTTTGAATATTAAAGCTAGAGTGTAAGTCTAAAAATAAATGACTTACATAACTAAATTAATGCTAACATTAAACGAGAAAAAAACATAAAAATATAAAACTAAACAAAAGACAGATTATGATAAACATGAGATAGCAGGGAGTTACCTTTTTAGCTGCCAAAGGGATATAAAAAAGATGTCTATTTCTGTGGGTAAGGAGTTAAGATGAGCTATAACCCTTCCCACTTGCCTGTCTACTAAAATATTTGTACTATGGTACGGCACATTAAACAATAGATGCGATCTCCTCGCTGTGTAATTTACCGGTACTTAAGTACAATTCAAATTTACATAGTATCTCTAGCAAATAAATAGTTCATTGAATTAATTTATATGCAAGTATAATTAGGGAAATATGTCGACGCGTTTCAAGACTGCTGTATCCTACCATTCCTAGCACAAAATCGGACGGAAATAAGTATGGATAAATATTGTATTTTCTGTAATAAATATCCTAAAGATTTTCTTTAAATACGCTTAATGTGACATATGTATCTGACTCAGCCGCGGATACAGAAAAAACTTAAATAAAGGGCTCTAAAAGACATCTTGAGCTATGGGTGTAATAACAAATCATCAATTCACATGGAAAGGCTAACATGCTACCTATGCAAGTACTCGACTTCGCTGACGAATAAATTGCGTGTAGATAGATACACCCATATTACGTAATCACCGAGGGGGAGGGGGGGTTGGATCTGAGGCTTACGCTTGATTACGTGGGGGGGGGGGCGCAATGTGCCTACATACTCCACGCGCTCGTCTGCGATTGAGTCGCCCGCGCCTGTTCCTGGAAGCGCTGCGGTCTGAAGATTGGGATTTGTAAAATAAACCAAAGTTTGAGAGTTTGTAATTACTTTAAATTAATAAAGTACATTTTTAAAAGCATTCTAAAATGTTTTTTTCTGCTTACCGTCTTCAAACACTTTACAAACGCTGGGTTCACGATTCATCGCATTTTCTGCAAATTCGGTTGATTACGTAATCTTGGGGAGGGAAGGAGGGGGGGGTCAGACCGCTGATTACGTCTGTTGATATGCGGGAGGGGGGGTCCAAAAATCCCAAAAACGTGATTACGTAATATTATGTGGATGGCCCCGTGGCGCTGAGCTGACCGCGTCAAGGAGGGGGGGGGGGGCATGTATTTCGCGCCCCCCATATGTATCCGCTGCTGATCTGACTCCATACACTGACTGCGTGCGGATAGCAATATTACTGAACGGCAAAATTTGAAACTGCTTTCTGGCGGGGCAAATAAATTTAAGTTTATAAATGTGAAGAAGTCTCTGCAATATTTTATTTTTTTAAGATTGTTTAATCCTATACCAAACACGGTTTGCGCTTAATGAGACTGTATCAGTCTATGAAATCTTTAGGCCTTTCCCGGTGGTGCAAAGCCAAACCATTAATCTACAAGATAGACCACATTACATCACAGCGTAATTTCTGCTCTCGCAGATATAATTGATTACTCTGTAGCATACCAAGATTTGTCCGTGGTTTGTGGATTTTTTATCAGACAACCCCTATTTTTTATCAGACAACCCCAAACTGTGAGGTTATTGCAGTCAACCGTATAAACTGCGGTCTCTCGGACCACGACGGCCAAATGGTGAGTGTCAAATGCTACAATAAATGCAGAGTTGGCCGAGAAGTTTATGTTAAACGAAAACTTACCGAAAATGGGCTTATTAACTTCCATGCAGCTTTGATAGCTAATTCCCCCGATGTAATCAATGATGCAAATGAGTCATATGAAAACTTTTTAAGGTGGTATCTAACATCCCTTGATGCAACGATTCCCCTTAAAAAAAAATACCCAAAACTGAAAAAAACATTTAACGACTGGGCGACTCCAGGTATTAAGGTCTCTAGATCACGGATGTTTGAATTACATCAACTAAAAAAAGGAAAATGTGACGTCGAATTTTTAAAACATATACAGACCTATAAGAAGACATATAAAAAAGTTGTCTGGAAGGCAAAACAATTATATCTAAAATCCTCCATTGAACGGTCGGAAAATAAAATCAAAGCTGTCTGGAATATTATAAGCAAAGAGTGTCGTAGGAGTTCGTCTACAGATAATGTGATTAGGTTAAATTCAAACAGTCAAACAATATCTGACGCTAGTGCAGTTGCAGAGCTCTTTAACGACCAATTCAGCATTCCAAAAGTTGACAATATTAGCTTATTTGAGACGACCCAAACTTCTTCTGACCTTCTATCAAGCTATTGCAATAGAAATAAGGCGACTTAAAATTTATGTATACGACGCCACAAGAAATTATAAAAATATGTAATTCTATAAAAATCAAGGACTCTACCGACCTCTGGTCTATTTCGACAGAATAATGAAGAGCAGTATTGTCCCGGTGGCCGAACATCTGTCTTCTTTATTCAATACATGTATTGGCTCTGGAATTTTCCCAACTAAAATGAAGATGGCAAAAGTGATTCCTATCCATAAAAAGGGACCCCGGGAAGACATAAACAACTACCGGCCAATATCACTTTTGCCATGTTTTAGCAAGATATTTGAAAAATTAATTCTTCAGAGGCTAAGTACCTTTTTTGCCGAACACAACATCCTTACGCCAAAGCAATTTGGGTTCCGCAAGTCACTATCCACCATAGATGGAATTGCAGGCCTGATGGAAAAACTATTATCTAGCATCGATAAGTCGAATAAAACTTGTGGCATTTTTTGTGACCTATCCAAGGCCTTTGATTGCGTCGATCACCTTATTTTGCTTCAGAAGCTCGAGCACTACGGCATTAGAGATACAGTTCTAAGCCTAATACAATCCTACCTACAAGGACGGACGCAAGTCACTAAAGTCCAAAACAGCTTGAGCGATCACCAAAAAATTACTAAAGGGGTACCTCAAGGTTCCATTCTGGGACCCTTTCTTTTTCTTGTATACATCAATGATATACCAGATTGCGTGTTATCTGATAACGATGAAATTGTACTGTACGCAGATGATACCTCACTAATTTTCAGCGACGCAAATCATGAACAACTAGTTAAGCGAATTGACGTAACCATGGAAAAACTTGGTACTTGGTTCCAATTAAATCAATTGTCTCTTAATGCATCTAAATCAAACTCCATCAATTTCTCTCTTCGGCCGTCCCAAAATAATATCTTCAGTATTAGCTATGGTGATAAAGTATTAGAAAATGTTGATCATACGAAATTTCTAGGCATTCATATTGATAGCAATCTGCAATGGTCGACTCACCTAGAAGAACTGAGCAAAAAATTAAGTAGCGCCACGTTTGCCATAAAAAAAACATATTGTTATGTGGCTTTGAAGCTTCCAAATCTGTCTACTTTGACTATTTCCATTCCCTGTTAAGTTATGGCCTCATGTTCTGGGGAATGGCGGCAAATGTTATAAGGATCTTTCGCCTACAAAAACGAGCGATTAGAAATCTGTTCTCAATATCTTCGCTAACATCTTGCAAGCAGTACTTCATCGAATCAGGTATCATGACTTTGTACGCCGCGTATATATACCAAAACATCATGTATATGAGAAAAAATATCGAGACTAAATCAACTAACTCAAATATTCATTCGCATAATACGCGAAATAAAGAGGACTTGCGTCATTTTAAGGTGCGTCTGAGTAAGGTTCGGAATAGCTTTCTCTGCCAATCTTACTTATTCTACAACAAACTTCCATTACACATCAGGGGCCTTGGGGAGGTTCACGTTAAGAAAAAGGTACAGGGTATTTTGACTAAAAACCCCATTTATAGCATTGAGGATTTCGACATCAATTTTTCGCAGCTCTATTGACCTACTTGACTATTATTATTCCTTATTCTTTCTATTATTGACTATTTTACAATTGCATTTTTTTTTCTTCTTCAAACTATTGGCTATTGACAATAATTATTATTACTGATTTGTTTGTATTTGTGTTTTTTCTTTAAAATATCTTCCCGTATGATAATTTGGGAAATTATCCAATATTTATTTGATTATTTAGTACTTAGGATTATATAGAAAATTAGATAGAAAATTTTACGAAATTACTTAAGAATTTTGATTGAAAATATTGGAAAATGTTGTTCCCTCTACATAGAAAATCTGCGCTTGGATGTTCAACGTTCATACCTTGCAATACTGACGTTCATATGTTATACCTTAATAGGTATTTATTTAAATATTATACTTGTTATTTTCATTACTTTTGACTTAACCAAGTGTAGGAACTCCTATCAACTGGTTTGAAATAAATAAATAAAAATAAAAAAAAAATTGCAGCACAGCGCAGGTTCAGTCTGTGCATTGAAACGGGTTGGTTTTAGTCTTCTCCGTGAGAATATTGTTGATGTTGGTTAATGCGCTTCTACGGAATGTGCTATACATCACTTGACTAATATTTCAGTCTTCATTTACTAAGCTGGGATATGTTCAGTATGTAACTATGATTCAAATTTCAAATTTCAATTTCAAATTATTTATTGAGTTAAAATTATGGGTAGGTACCTACATTCAATATACAAAAGTCTTAACCTAACTAGGCTGCCGCCTGTTCCAAGGTAGACAATTTATTTTAGTTATCCTAAGAAATCTATAATATTATATTTATATAAATAATCAAAATCATACTTAATGTAACAGAAATATCTTAATTACCTAATAAAAATTCGTAAGAAAATGTCATGAAAATTGTCAATATTATTTTATTTTAAAACATGATAAAAATTAATATATATTTATATATGTATTAAATAATATGTATTAATAATATACTAAATAAATTCACAAAAATAAAAATAAAATTACGTTTAGAAATCATCAATTTGTATTACTACATATACTATTATGTTTTTATTATAAAGATTATAGAGATTCAATTATTTAATAATGTTTTCAATATCTGCATATGTACAATTTAAGAGGTAGGCACTCAAACTATTTTTAAATTTATATGATATTTTAATGTCTTTAATGTTAGGTGGTAGGCAATTATAAAATTTGGGGGCAAGATAAGAGAAACTGGATTTGCCAAAAGCGGATCTCCTGAGTGGTATTGCAAAATTTGTTTGTGTCGATCTTCTTGTTACACGAGATTGCTGGCTTTTTTTCTGTTCTCCTAACTCACTCTGGAATTTAGTGAGAGTTACCAGCACAAACATTTTTCTCACACTCAACACTCTATACTCTCGGAAAAGGTCATCGGAAGAATATGTTTGGGGTTTTTTATTGATCACCCTCAGTATAGATTATTATTATTATTATGATTTTACTTTACTTGTCGATAACCATAATCTGATCTTCACTTCTCTTTAATGTTTAGGATGTAATTGCTGTTTCCTCGGCTCGGTTCATTTTATTAACCAGTATCCACTTATTTTTTAAACTCTTGAGGTTCTACCGTTGAACACGAATATGTAGCGATTGTGTTTTCTATAAAATACTACATTAAGTTACGGTAAGTTAGTTACCTTTGGGGTATAAAGTTTAGTGTCGTGTCGCTGAATTAGTTGTTATCCATTATTTTAAAGTTGAAGTTCCCAATGATGGGATATGACTTTAATCAAGTGCGTTTTTTAGCATCGGGTATGAAAGATACACAGTAATGTGGACTATGACAAATACTGAGCACATGCAGGACCGTAGTGTAAGAAATCAAATTGTATAATGATAACACATAAATAATTTATACGAAAAAACATTTCAATCAGTCGTAGCTTTCATGGCCATAATAATATACTGCATATATTTTGTAGATGCTTAAGAATAACAATTAGTGTAGGTCACTTAATTTTGCAATACAATAACTGACCAATCAAATAATAAATGGAGGTCGTATTATTTTGTATACATAACTATGCACGTAGATATATATCTGCTCCTTCCGACTCCAGATCATCCATTCGTTTTTAGACACTTTGGAGTTTACAGAGCGTGTGCCCCAGCTGTATAGCCTTTGCACCCCGAACACCCCATCGGTGATATATTGCGGACGGTCGACAATAACTTATGGTGGCAATTAATACGACAGCAAATGGTCGGCTCTTGGCGTGGGGCCCCCTTCCGATTGCTACGTCACGACACGACGTTTCGGCGCGATCGGCCTCACCAGTGTTTATTATTAGCATGGAGAATCAGCATCCCCATACCCGACGACTATTTAATATTGTTTAATCGCCCGTTAGACGCGCGACTAATTTATTCCTATGTTAGCATTGCTAGGATGGAGACACAATGAATGGTGCGAATAGATTGACTTTGCTTTTGTGTCTGTATGGAAGTCTTTGCCATTCGAGCAATGGTAACAAGGTAGTGGTAGTGGTAATAGTAAAGGTAAATGGTAATCATAAAGGTAAAGGTAATGGTAACATTGGGGAAATTTTTTCCTTCTTTTTTAATTCTGTTCATTTGTCTGTTTGTCGGTATGACGGTCGTGTATGTCTGTGTGTCTGTTTACCATCTGAATTAAACTATAAATATATGTATTTATAATTTATATTATGTTTATTTATAGTTTATATATGTTTTACATATAAATTACAACTATAAATGTATATATTTATTACATAGCTATATTTTTTATAAAATTGGTATATTTATGTGTATATACAGGTGGTGGGTCCAAATAATTTATTTAAAAAAAAACACTTCATTTCTTAAAATTGCATAAAAATATGCACATCTAGAGACGGGCCAAATTATCGCCTAGTTAGATGTGCTATTAGCAGTAAAGGTCATGTAAGATGTGTTAAACCTCCCTATATTAATTATTAAATAATTTATATAATTATTATAAGATTACATGACCTATGAATGAACTGTATACCTAATCCTATGTACCTAAATAAATAAATAAAAAAATAAAATCTGTCTCTGTTTCCCTGTATATCTGTTATTATCTGTATATGTATGTATCTGTCTGTTTGTCTATCTGTCTGTCTGTACCTACGTTTATTTTGTATATGTTATGTAAGTATAGCTGCTTGTCTGATCATTCCAATTTAGCCTTTAAATTCAGTATTTCATTTTATCAGAGAATTATACAATAATTTAACAAAAACCTAGATTTTCGATAACTTTGTCAATTATGTTTTTGGTAGCCCATTAATCAATTCTTACTCATTATTTTTTTTCATACCCAACAAACCCTAATTAAGCTATTACGCTGTCTCTACGAAATAAAATCACACAATTAATATAACATCACCCCGTCAATGTCATCGGTGTTTTTTTTTTTAATTTCAGACAAAGTTTTCGCTCAATTTAGCGTCAATTATTATCTCGCTGAAGGTTCAGACTATCGAAAACGGGCTGCCTGAAATGATCATTAATATATATTGACAATGCAGCGTGACGATGGTGCGGTATAATATTGTCATTAAGTTATTAAACATTTTGAGATTGAAAAGTTAGTGGCGTTAATTCAAGCGATTGGCAGGGCGAGCTGTCATTGTTTCGACTTTGAATCGGGCTATTTAATAACATCAACGCTATGAAATACAATTTAACCAGAAATCGTATCTTGCAATGATTGCAATAAAATTTCTAGACTTTTAGACTAGTCACTTTTTTTATTATGTGTTACTTTAATTTGTTACCTTTAAAGATACCTTTAATTTGTTACATTTATGAACTAAAATAGTACCAAGTTTTGGTACTATTTCTAAAATAGTACCAAGACTTGGTACTATTTCTAAAATAGTACCAAGTCAGCAATTCTATCTTTAAAAAAATCTTCTGTTCATTTATGTACCTTCTCTTATACCATTGGCCGTCCTGCTCATTCAAAATTATTGTTCATAAATATCGTAAATTATTGTGTTTCTACGTTGTAGAAGTTGGATGTACTGCATTTCATTACATATCTTTGATTTATTTTCTGAGTTAATATCAAAACCTTCTAGTATTTCGATACCTTGCTTTCGTTTTTATTATTTTCTTTATGGCTTTCCTTGTAAGTTCAGAGTGATGGTTTTCTGTGCCTTTTTATTTCAGTCTCTACTTCTTTATTTTCTTAGTCTCTTTCCAAATCTTTCTTTTGTTGTCTCTTTGTGTATTTCATGTTTCCATTATCCTTTGTGTATTCTGTCAAATCTTGCAATTTCCTCCTTAGTCTTAAAGTGACTTTAATTATTCTACTTTCTTTATTTTGCTAGAAATTTGGTTTATCTCTTATCACAAGTGGAAGAACATCAATTGCTATTTTCATTTCGCTGCTTGGGACAGAAATCCTATGTGTAGATGAAAAATATACATGTTTCATTTTACGTTATCAAGATCACATAAAATATGACAGTATTACACTAAATTTACATGATTCGCCCTGTAGCGTCGGTTGAAATGCACATGGCTTTCCCACTAACGGAAACGTCAAATGAAATTGAATTGGAGTGACTGCAGTGGCTTTTCAGTTTTCCGGGGAACGCTTTTGGTATCGACGTTCACGATTGAAACTCCTGTGACGTTTGCTTTACAATTTAAAATGTAGTTAAATATCTCGTTTAGACTTTAAGTTTTTTCTAGATTAGCTCGTTGTAGTTATTAAGATTATATTATATACGTCGGGAATCAGCACGATCTCTATATATAATTAGGAATATAATTGCTTACTTTAGCTATTAACCCGTTGCTTCTACAAATTCAACCTCGCTTTAACATATGTATGTATATCAGCGCCTTGATTACATCGCCAGCTATTCATTGAGGTCAAATTTATTTGTATTATATATTATTTATATATGAATAGTCATAGTCATAGTCATATTTTATTAGACCTATCTTTTATGAATGCTTCTCGTTTACAAGCTAAATGTAGTATAACATAGAATTAAATCCACAGCATGAATATCAAGCTTGTATTGTAATAATATGTCTCATATTGCCCCGGGCGGACAGTACTCAAAGGAATGCTAAAAGCAAGGACCAAATAAATAGTTAATAATATTTTTTAAAAAGCTGGCAATAGTGTTCAAAGCGTGATTCAATGAGCTAAAAACAAATGAGACATATTTAAGCGATACATTGAAAAATAGAAGATTTTAAAATGTCTGATGAATATGACTAATAAAATTAGCACGAATTGAAATAATAAGTTAAAATAGTCCAATCATATTAAATTTGTAGAAGAAAAAGCTAAACCTAACCGATAATAAACTAAAATAAATAAAATACATTAAACATAATATTATAAAACAGTCATATGATATTCAAACTATAAAATAAGGTAATACTAGCAAAGAATAAACTAAAATAGCAAGATAGAATAGTCGCATTGGGTTATTAGTATATGCCGCATATAATTACTGCGATAAGGAAGAATTGGGAAAATCCTGTCACCTCGATCGACGTAAAGCATGCAGACACCATTGATGGCTGAAGTTCCCGTACTACATTCTATCTTAGATACTCCTTATTATTGAAATGTACGACAAAAACTACCTAATGTAGCTAGCTTCAGACGATGGTATTATTAAATATAAATTAAATATTGCAAGTATACATAAATATTCGTTTGATTGGTAAAAAGTTAGAGGAGATCATTAATTTGATATACGAGTATATGTACAATATTCAAATTCATACTGTGCAAGAGATTTGCTATCGGATATCGATGAATCACTCTGCCGTGTGCCTGGTTACGTTTTTGTATAATCGCCTCAAATTAATAGTAAGAGAAAACTCGGTGGTGGCTTTGGGTTTTTAAACGACTTCAAAAAAAGGAGGAGGTTATCAATTCGGTTGTATCTTTTTTATTTTTGTTAACTTATAACTCCTTGGAAAATGCCTTTTTATTTGAAAGGATATACTCACAGATTGGTCCCATTTTATCAAAAAGGGGACCAATCTGGACTGGTCTGATGATGGGATTCATGAGTAATTGAGGGAACTCGTCAAATATTATCATTTGAAATTTACATGTTTGTTCAATTCCGATGACAATACATTTTTTTTAGGGAAGCATGACCTGGTAAGCATGTCCTGATTCTACACCATGGGTTCGTTCACGATGAAGGGACTCCTCAACGGTCAACAGCACAGACACGAAATTTTGTATGAACATTCAATTACGACAGCCCGTTCCAAATTTTACCATGATTGCGACACCCAGGGTTGGGTTACAACGAGGGAACTCCTCAACGGTCCACAGAAGACACAACATTTTGTATACGTATTAAATTACGATAGCCCGTTCTAAGTATCACCATGACATGGCTGCTGCACTTATTAAAAAATGGAGTCGTTTTTTATTGTTAAAATGTTGTCTATTATATTTTATTTATTCACAAAAAAATTACATTTAATATACTTTGAATACGAGGTTAGATTGGAGCAAATATGAATTACGTTTATTTATAAAAAAACTAATATTTATAATAGGCTCAGTGTTAGGCTCCTAATACCACGTCGTTGATCTAGCGTAAAATGTCTACTTTGCTCCATGTCTGCTTCTGCGCTTTTCCACAGCAATCCCATCTTCCAAGATCACGGGAACTACTACGAGAAGCTGACCACAGATGGTGTGTCTTAAATGCAGGTTAGCTAGCTCAAAACAATCTAGTTCAAGAGGCTCTTTAGTCATTCTCCATATCTGCCTATAGGTTTTTCCTGTAGCTGTATATCAGCTTGTTCCTATACTACTTCTCCGAAAATTTTCGTTTTACTAATTATAGAAATTTCTGCTTTAGTCGTTTTCTATTCTGTTTCAACCTGGAGATTATTCCAAAGTTTAAACTTCAAACAGTGCTGTTGTTTTTCTTAAATTTTGGTGATACCTCCTGTGCCTACCTTTATATACGCTTTCAGCCGTTTCCTGTAATTGTATATTACTGAGTTCCTATGATACTTCTTTGATCCTTTTTTGAAATTTTAGAAAATTCTGCTTTTGAGGGTTTTGGATTCTGTTTCCATCCGGAGATGACTTACTCGAAAGTTTAAATTTAAATATCTGCTTTTGTTTTTCTTAAATTTTGGTACTATTTTCTGTGTCTACCTTTATTATCTACTCATAAACGAATTGATTTTGAGTTGAGAAGAAGTAGAAAGAGAAAGAAAGGAAAAGATAGGTTTTAAGAAATAATAGTTAATAAAACTTAGGTGCACAAATTATTAACATATTTTTAAACATGTATATTGAGTATATTTTAACATTGAACTAACTACCAAAAATTATTTGACTTTGTCGTTATATATTATTTCGACAATTAATGGTACTTTTTTAACTAGGTATTTTTATATTAAATCCTATATTACTTTAACATAATATATATTAAATGTTAATGACTGTTTCTTTCTTTTCTCACATATAACTTTATTTATATTATTTAATCGAATGTCATATTATATTTATTGCCGATTATATGATGGAATTGCATTTTATTTATTATATTATCTTTTTATATTATTATTTTTATGTTTTTTTTGGTTTGAAGACTATATTTTAGGGCAATTTAGTATTATTAGCTTTTTACTAAAAGTTCTATATAATTTGCAATAGAAACTTCTACATAATTGAGTCCTGTCCACCCTAGAACGGGCTAGTTCTAGTTGGGTGACAGAATCAAATAAGCAAAAGGTTAGGGTTTTGCCATTCGGTTCCTGTTATTTTTGTAAGCAAATCAATGTTTTATAGTAATAAATTCTTAAATAAATAAATAAATAAATAAATAAAATATGTACAGCCAGGGAGACTACTTTCCTTCTAATATTGCTACCAAAGTGTCGACAATTTATATTCCATACAAAACTATAGGAGAAAGAATATTAGTAGATACATAACAATAATATATCATTTTACCTTTTAAGTTAAATTTTAGTATGCTTGGCTTAGGCCATACTTAGTAATAGTTTCCGTATTTTCCAGCAATGCTAGTCACTGGGTATATTAACAGCATATATAATTATACAACGGTAACGATTTCAGTGACCGTTTCAGCAGTGGATGTCTATTTCAGGCGAGCGTGGGTGTATGGGGGGGGGGGGGGTTCATTCGAGATGCCCGTCATATTGACATCTGTCACCGGACTGTAAAATGATCACGTTCTAAAAGCGTCTGTTCGCTGTCAAACCACTTTCGGCATGCGTTTACGAGGTGACAGCTCCGACAGCTCGGGCGGCGGATTGCTTGCATAATATTTGACGCCTGCTAAAGTTGCTGTCCATCATCGCCTGCTCGCGAACCCCATATAGAATGACTCGCTCTTTGGCGTCAGCCTTTAGCAATCAGTCACTTTGTTGCTATGGTTAATAATAGGTAATTAAAAATAATATATAGTCAATGGGTACGATTGCGTTTCTTTGTGAACTAAAACTGAAATTAGTTCAAGCTAACGAGATAGAGCACGAACGAGATAGAAACGAACAATCGAATCGAATAATAAAAAAACGGACAATCGTCGATAAAAACTACCTGTCAATCTTATAGTCGTCCGAATAAGTTTGAACACATTTCGTGCGGTCTTATATTCAGATGATTTAAATTTGGTAGGTAGTTTAAATGCGGAAAAGTGACAACCGTTCATTTTTGTATTCCGCTCTAGCGTATTGCCCTGTCTCGTTCACACGGACTTATTTCCGATTTTAGTTCACGAAGAAACGCAATCCCGCCCAATGTCAATATTTTCATGATAAAAAAAAATACTCCAAAAGTGCAATAAAAGTCCCAACATTCTCTAATACACTTTAAAGCAACAAAATATGAATATATCTTGCTAAGTCTATGCATCATCAAATGTATCGTTATTAGACTTAAATTTAATTACTTACAAATATTTAAATAATTAGGGGTTAATCATCTAGTCCAGCAGTAGGTTCCTAAAAATAAAACAGATTCAGATTCATGTAATTCTACAAATAAAAAAAGAAAAAAAATCCGTATACAACGAAGGACCTTCAAAAAAATTTAAAAAATGTTGGGATTCTAGGTTAACACAATATTTCCCAATATCCACCCCAGTGGTTACTTTGAAACCAAATCGCTTTAAATCCGAATGATTCCTACAAGAAAATTAGAAGTTTGGGCAGCGTATACACACATGGCATTTTAAAAAAATCCATTCAAAGGGTCGATTTACGTAAAATGCAGAAAAAAGGCGGTGAAGTTCAATGAGGTTGACTATTACACGTCGGCGCAATCGTAGCTCCTCACAAGGTTACCCATCGTTTGCAAATCACAAGGAAAGGAATTGATTAATATCGCACCAATCCAGAACCAATTCACAACCAAAAACGGAAACAACACTCACCGAATTACTCGACGTTTATTACACTGTATTAGGTGCTAAGCGGCCATAATTGTGGAACGATACCATTTATTTAAACTTTTGTATGTCCTTGGCGATCAACCTCTTTTTTCGCCATCATGCAAACTTAATGACAGGGCGGAAATCACCGACGTTTGATTAGAAGAGGACGTTTGATTAGATATATACGGAAACGACAAAACAACACATCGCATAATCAAAATAAAACGTCTAATTACAGATCTTTGAGCTAAAATTTTTGTGCCGGTAGTTACAGAAAGATCTAAGGTTTCATGTCATTAAGGTTTTATTTACCAAGCTTCTATACTTTATAAAAATACGGGAAGAATATCTAAATAAACAAGCCAAAAAGAATTTATGATTGTTAGGACGCGAATTCCTAATTATGTAATAATATTCTTTATTATGTTCATGAATCCTTAAAAGTGTTATAAAAAAATATATCAAATTTCAGAAGCTTTTCAGTATAATATACAAAAAAAAATTTGCAAAAAATAGGCAAAAACTGAAGGAAATGTAATTTTGCTGAGTAAGGTTATTTGCTGAGTAAAACTGAAGATAAGTCACTAAGATATACTTCAACACTATTTTCATGCTTTTTTTTTTAAAAGGACTTCAAAAAATGGAGGAGGTTATCAATTCGGTTGTATTTTTTAATGTATGTTTGTTACCCCCAAATTCTGCCATTTATGAACCGATTTTGAAAATTCTTTTTTTATTCGAAAGAATATACTTACAGATTGTTCCCTTGTTTTATCAAAATCCTGTTCTGATGATGGGATCCATGAGGAATTGAGAGAATTCCTCAAATATTATCATATGAAATTGAAAATTAACATGTTGGTTCAATTCCGATGACAATTCGTTTATTTTTATGGTAAGCATGACCTGATTTTTCACCCTGGGTTGGCTCTCAATGAGGAAACTCCTCAACGGTCAACAGCACAGACCCCACATTTTGTATACTCATTCAGTTATGATAGCCCATTCTAAGTTTTATCATGACATGGCTGCTGCACCCAGGGTTGGCTCCCGACGAAGGGACTCCTCAACGGTCAACAGCACAGACACAACATTTTGTACATTTATTCAATTACGACAGCCCGTTCTAAGTATCACCATGACATGGCTGCTGCACTTATAAAAAAAATGGAGTCGGTTTTACTTTTTGTTATAATTTTGTCCATTATTCATGTTTTAATCTTCCTGTACCACCCCCCACTTTTTTTTCACAAGAGCACTAACCGCGGATCATTTGAGCCGCCTCTTATATTTAATAATAACTTAACTTCAGTTATTTCAGGGTTTTAAGAGATAATGATAAGATATGTTTACAGAATGCAGAAGTATCTCTTGGTACTTGAATTTACATGTTTTTCTCCAAGTTTTTATGGAGTTTGTATTAATTCTGCACGTATTTCATCACAAATCTGGCTACAAGGAAAATAATCCATGGGTAATGCGCTCGAGACTATTTACAGTTGAGGTTTAATGTTAATTTTTCAGGCAAGAGGTTTGCAGGCAACAGCAACACAGTATATTATACTGTGAGAGCGATGATGTACATACACGCCGAAAGCGGCTAAGCCTATAGGTGAAGCCACAGTTTACTTCCCGGTCAGCGAGTGGTGTTGTAATAATATTTATCGAATCGCATTTTGTATGATTGAAACGCCCGCGCGATAATGGCAGTTATCGTGACAGCGGGCTATACAGCGCGTCATCATAAATTAAGACTGTGGTCATTTCGATTGCCAGAGCTTTCAAAGGTTAATTTGGCGCGGCCGCGTCTGTCTGTTGCACGCCGCCACAGCACGAGGGTAACAACACATCCGCAAGACATGAATAACCATATTATAAAATTCCTCAGCCACTGACACAAACTTCAGTATGTAGTAATATATTATTATATAATATATAACCCCCCCTATATAAATCTCATCAAATATAACATCCATAATGAAAGAAGAAGAATGAAGAAATAGCATTAGCATCACTATACTTATGCTATTTCTTGGAATTTACAAAAGTTATAGTTCAATGGAAACAATTTGAGATTTGAGAATCGTACTTAATGATCTTTTCCACATAAAAAAAATAATAGACCACCATGGTTATTCCTTTATTTTCACTTTTAATATGTTTCTTAATTTGAATTCATTGTTCAAACACTTTATTTCCTATATGCATGATCTAAAAACATCTCGATTTTACGCAGATGGTGGGTGACAATGCAATTTCTTGTTTCACCACCAAAACGTTAGGATAGAATTTTGGGGATTTATCGCTTCTATCCCCCGATTTCACTTCATTATATATAGGTAGCTTCCTACTAAGGTAAAAACCATTTCCTTGTCTCATTTCATCGTCTGCCTGAAATAATTTTCGAGTGAAATGAGTTCACTCAAAAATTATTCTATAGTCTTCCTCTTCGTTTGACTCACTTTTATGTCCTCTTCTCTAAATGTCGTTTTACACCTACTTTTTCATAGTTGTCCACATTTAAAGCATCACTTAAGTAACACTCGTTATCTTCCTAGCCCTAAACAAACTCCTCAGCCTCTTCCTTCCCAAACAGTTTCTTCCTTCCTAAGAAATATCACTTTTTCTCACCCCCCCCCCCCCCTATATCCTTTAACTTTCTTTAAACACTTTGTTATAAGCAGTAAGTATGTTTATTTTGTTGTTTTATATTGCCTATATCTTGCATATTGGCTATAAACGATTGTATGCGTAGATAATAATCAATGAAATGTGTACAAATTTCAAAACCAACTATTTTATAATTATTTTCCACATGTTTTGTAAATACTGTCTCAAATTTAGCATTGTTTGGTGTCCCTATTTTCGTAACCCGCTACTGCAGTGTGGGTCGTGTCGACCGCGTTCGTGATAATTATTACGTGACTAATAACGTTCTCGCTTGCGGTCGCCAATAATTGATGTTAATTCACTTTTCCGCCGAGAACTGCCCACGCTAAAATTAAATGACACGAAGAAGACATTAATCATAGCGAAAGATTATTAGATTAATATTATACATATTTGTGTAGTATAAGTATAGTAATATAATATGCATTAAATTCTATAATCTATTCCCTACCAGTTACCACTGTCAAACAGCTGGAGGACGAAAAATTAAAAAAACCACATCAAAGAGATGCTGATAGGCCACCCTTTCGTTCTGGCCGAATTTGAAGGCCATGGCTTTTTAAATATCGTGTCTATAAAACTTAAAAAAGTAGAGCCTTATTGTCTGGTTATTTTATTTGGTCATATATTTGTACTTTTAGTTTTTAAATACATACGTGACGTAGCTTTAATTTGAATATTTTACTGATTTTTAACATTTTACTGACAATTTGAAAATTACGATGAAAATTTTGCTACTTATCTTTTCGAATTATTGACTATTTCAAGTATGTATTACATGTATTACAAGGCTTCTATTTTGATTATTTATATTTATAGTTTGATAATCTA
Organism: Micropterix aruncella; assembly: GCA_944548615.1. NCBI lineage: Eukaryota > Metazoa > Arthropoda > Insecta > Lepidoptera > Micropterigidae > Micropterix > Micropterix aruncella. The sequence continues at coordinate 20,464,273 of OX155955.1, read as the reverse complement.
GTAGTTAAATCCTTGACTACTTATGTATGTTCAGTAAAAAGCAGTAACGAGACTTACCCTAACATAATTATTTTGACTCGTCCAAGTGCGGTTTTTAGTCGTCAATTGGACACGATGAATATGTAATGTAATGTAATGTACGCGAACGCGGTGGACTAGTTCGCCTACCCGATAATAGAGAGCGCTGAGACATCATTTGAAGCGTAGCTACACTGAAAATCGGCCCAATAAAAAACAACAAAATATATTTTTTAATTACTTGTATTTTTTTAATGAAAAACAAAAATATTCGTAGCTTACTAATTTCAATTTTAAATTACAGTAGTATTGGTATTTATTTTACAAAGGCGTTTACTTCAATACTGTTTTTATAGAATGCTACACGAAAGAGGGTTTTAAAAATACAGCTTTGATGAATGTGTAAAGGCATGTGAAAGGGGTCGTCATTTCGTGAGTGGCTCCTGACAGCTGCCTAATCAAAGTAACATTTATACAAAAAGGGTCGGCGCTGCATTTTTAATGCCCTCGTAATGGTAATATGGTTCCGTCCGTTTTGTTTTTTTATTTACATACACACAAATATCACAGAAATTGGACTGAAGTCACTTTTTTGAATCACTGGTGAACTGCGGCGCCTAGGCGCTGTCCGTACATCGCGTAAGGGGAATAAAAAGGGCCTAGAGCAGGGTTGAAAGCACTGTAGGGCGAAGCACTTAAGGACGGCGATGCTGAGAGGCCTGGTTTCGCGTACGGATGAAACCGCGCTGCGGATAGAGGGCTCAAGGGTGCTGAAGGGTAGCCGGCGGCCGCCGCTCGGTGCAGTGCTGATGTTGAAAACAGCGGGTTCAGCGGATTCAACATCGAAGGTTGTGAGGTGGCTACAGATGTGGATCCATCCGCTGTGTGACTCCTGAGGTGCTGGAGTAGTTCATCGGAATTCCCGAAACGCTTCCCGCAGTAGGATTCACCGGCGATCCAATTGCAGACGTACGGTCTGTATGGCATGCCTGATCCAGGGGATAGAGCCATGGCCATTGCTAGGTTGTACTTTTGGTGGTCGCATTGAGTGCAACCGCTGGGGCAAGGACCAGCTCCAGCCAGCAGCATCTGTTGGTTGTGCAACGAAAACTGGCAGCCGGTGCAGTAAGGGTCCTTGCACACTGGAACTAACGTTTCTCCGCCTGTTGAAGTCTTGACCCTTGCGTATGATAAGTATGGGTTCGGCGACGCGCCCGGGAAGCCTGCTGCTGCTAGCATTGCGGCGTGGTGGTGAGTGAACGGTCCTCCAGCAAACGGCGGTCGAAACGCAGGGTTTTCCATCCCCGGCGGACAGCACAATCCATTCAAAGGGTTCAATCCGCTTAAACCAGGGATGCTTCCGTGTTTAAACGCAGCTAGATGATCTTTGGGATGTCCCTGCATTACTTCCAACCCGGACCGGATGATCGGGCTCGCGCCGCGCCCTGAAGAACCGGACGGCGAAGACGTCTTCCGATCGCCGGACGGCGATGATTTCCCATTTTCTGAAGCGGGCGCAGTACCGGCAGGCGTCGACGACTTCCTTCCTGGAGTACTCTTCCCGGATTTCTTCTCCTCGTTACTATCGACGCTCGCTTTGGATGAAGGCCGTACTTCTTCTTGGGTCTTTTTGGTGACGACGTTCATTTCGTAGGGTTTGAACGCCAAGTGCTTGGTTTCCGGCGTGGATCTGGGTTTTTCAATTTTGAGATTCGTCGCCGCTGGTGGCGAGCGAGCTGAATCTTTCTTCTTTTCCGTCGGCGGGATGAGCGGCTTCGGATTCGGGATGTCAGCGCCGATCTGGCTGCACGTCTGTGCCAACAGCGCAAGCGGGCTCTTCTTCGCATCCAACTGCAAAAAGTAGAAAAAAAAGGTAAAATAGAAATAAAAAGCTTATCTTCGTTAAGTTTAAAAAATAAGTATTGTTTTTACATACCATGGTTGGTAGCGGTGATAAATAGTCTGGTTGAAGATACTGATTGGCACCGGTAGACAACATTCCGCCGCCTTCCAAAACAACCATTTGTTTCAATCACGGACACTTCACAGAAAATTGCACAACGCGAACACCGAGACGGGAAGCAGCCGAGCGCACGTCTCTACGCGGCGACCGTCGAGAGCACTTTGAAACGAAACAGAGAGAACGAGGTTCAGGTTTCCCCGCAGCCCCGCGCGCGACAGAGCTAGCATCAGCCGGCGCACCGGGCGCCGAGAGAGGGACGAATATATTTTTGTCAGCGCCCTGAACTGAAAGTGTTATTTGAGTGTGTGTGCGCGGCGTCCGCGTCCATGTAGGGGGGCGCGTGTGGGTGTATTTAGTGGCCGCGCCACCCATGACGGCTCTGGTGACAAGAGCCTTTGAGCGGCGCCGACGTCTTTTATACCCCTGGCTGAGCGTGACTGCACCACTATTTCTTATTATCTACCTGCCCTCGTCTGTGCGCGTGGGTCCGAGAGACCGCATGCGGTCTCTCAGACCGCGCACACGATCCGCACATGAAGAGACATGCGGTTTATGAGACCGCATGTCTCGACTGATATCAAAATAAATATTAACAGTCACAATGGTAATTGCAATTATTGCGTAATTAAAACGTCTGATAATAAATTTCATAGCTCTCTTTTAGTGTTTGACGGCGCGACCTGGATTGTGAAGTTGTAAATTTTATTCGTACTTTATGGCGTACAATTATATGGCTTTATTTATTAGTCACCATTTGGCAGGAATGAAACGATAGTCGAACTCGCGAGTAAACTCGCAACTATCGGTTTGAGTCGATCAATAATTGAAAAGAATTTGACCGAGTTGAGTAATATCGATAATATCAGGTTAAAGTTTCTAAAAGTGATATCACGTGATATAAAATCGAAGACTATCGCGGTTGTTTGACATTATAAATAGGATAGAAAACGAATTTACCGCGTGAAATTTGTAGGACCCGACGTTTCGGTGACGTTGCAGCCGCCGTTGTCTAGGGTAGACTAAAGAGCTGTCAGTCCGTTGTTTTGCGGGTAGGCGCAAACCGCTGCCGCCACTGCGTAGGTTATAACGGTGGTGGGGGGCCGGGCTCGGAGCGCGGGAATTTTTAAAATCCGTCTTGCACACAACACTCACTGTATCCTGTTTTACGTCTTTGCGTTCGGCGTTCGGCGGCGGGAACATTTTAAGAAGAGGGTTCCACGTAGAAGAGAGTTTGTAGCCGTCATCTCTATTGAAGTTCGGAGTTCTTCTTATTTCAATGGCTTCCCGGATCATGCGAGGAAAGTAGAATTGTTCCTTGGATAGAACAATGGGATTTTGAAACTGCATCCAGTGGTTACTTCCGCTATCCAATATATGTTCGCAGATCGCCGATTTTTCTCGCTGAACGTTTTTAACAGCTTTGATGTGTTCTGTCAGTCGCGTGGCTATGGGCCGTTTCGTTTGTCCAACGTAGGCTAGACCGCAGCTGCATTCGACTTTATACACACCCGGGGTTTGCAGTGGTATTACATCCTTTACAGGCCTCAAAAATCGAGCTATATTTTGGGTCGGTTTGAAGATCGTTTTTATATCGAATCTGTTTAGCATCTTACTTATTCGATCAGTCACGCCCTTGACGTATGGTAAGAATGCTCTTGATCTGCTCGGTTTTTGAGTTTCGTCCGTATTAGATCGTGTGCGTGTCTCGTGATATTTTCCGTATCCATTTTTCCTAAGGACATCATTGACATGTTCCATCTCCTTCGAGATGGAACATGTCAATGATGCTCGAGCTCCGAGCCCGGCCCCCCACCACCGTTATAACCTACGCAGTGGCGGCAGCGGTTTGCGGCCTACCCGCAAAACAACGGACTGACAGCTCTTTAGTCTACCCTAGACAACGGCGGCTGCAACGTCACCGAAACGTCGGGTCCTACAAATTTCACGCGGTAAATTCGTTTTCTATCCTATTTATGATATCACGTGATGTTACGCTATAGTGCCAATGCTTGGGCGACCTCTTTTCACTCTCCCTAAAATAAGTTGCAGTAAGCGACATTTATTCTCCTTTGCTTTATGTCCCTGTATTCTAATTTCCGTTTTATGACGCCATATATTATTTTTATTTGCTCCGTTCGCTTTGCTGGATATTATTCTCGCATTTGGAGGAAGAAAAGCGCACACATAATCTTGTCTACGTAGTATTCTTTTGTACATATACTACTTGTACGCGTAGGTATCTAATATTATTTGACATTGAGATAGTTATGTTATGTCTTTCGGCATTGAAGTACCCAAATACATTTTTTTAAATGGAATATACCTACTCTGGCTGTTTCTTTGTATTTTTGGATAGCATTACTAAGTTATATCACTTTAGCTTTCCTGCGGATGCAGAAATTAATTATTATAACGTCTTACGTCCCCAAGTAGCAAATATTATTATAACGATACACTTGAATCAGGTTATAAAAAGTCTTGGATAGCCGGATAACAGACTGTTTTTTATCTTTGAATAGTATGATTATGTACCTATTGGCATGGTCTGGTTAATAAGACCCGGTTATATTAGGACCTGATAATATGTTAAAAAAACTTTTAAAACACTATATATCGACGGTTAAAACTGTATCCCGATATTCAAATTAAAAAATAATATGACATTTTTAAAAACGGTAACAATCTTCCCAAATTGTAGATAAATTGCCTTCATAAATCTCAATATAATATTTTACGTCTTGAAAATCAATTATTGACTTTGACATTTCTGACATTTTGATTTCTGTGGAGGAACTTCTTAAAAACAACATCTACGTGCTGGCTAAAATCTCTTGATTTCAGTAAGGAGGCACCTGGTTAATGCGTTTAGATGTGACATCTTTCTGGGTTATTTTGACTTACCTATTATATAACATCATGACACTCACAGATTAATAATAATAACACCTATTAATTTTAATATTTAATGCCTACGATAAAACGTGAAACTAATGGCAAATAGATACCTATCTGCATTATTTCGATTACAAAATAAATAAAACGTTTATTTTTTTATTTTCGGTAGGCAGCTAGACTATATAACCAGCTCCCGTCAAATATCAGAAAGGCACCAACGGTTTCTACTTTTCAAGTGTCTCTGAAAAAGTATTTTATGTCTCTAAATTCCTAGTTATCCTACGTCTCATCCCATCCTCTCCTATCCTTCGCTCCTTGCGAATATTCGAAATCCTAATTATATTTAGAAAAAATGGAATTTTTGTTACTTGAATATTTTTTGTTATGTAATAAGTTTTTTTTGTTTATTTATCTATTGGCACCTAAATTCTTACACTTCTACAAAGGTTGGCTGTAAGAGATTGTATTTTAGGCAATAAATCCGCCTATTGAATGTTTTTTTCTTAACATGAATTTCCATCTATCTATCTATAACACAGTGGTTGCTCATGAATTTTGTTAAAAAAATAGCGGTATTAAAAATGAGAGTTATATAATGAACTTTAAAAAAATATATATAAGTATTTTCGGAATTAAAAATGAGTGATTCGCGCTTCACGTTGCGCCTTACGAATAACGTTACTATTGAAAGGAGCGACCAGACAGCAGACAATGATCGATATCCTAACTTAAGCGCAACAATATTTAGGTACAAGTGATAGAAAACTACAGCATACAAGCAGTAGGAGGAACTAGCAAAACATAAGGCGAAATTATACGATGGCCACAGAACTTAAGAACAACATTAAAGGGATTCGGAAGCCAAAGAACATGTACAAAAAAGTGATTGAAACCAAATAATTTGACATTATTCGCTGACATTTTAATTTTGTACTCCTAATTTAAGTATTTAGCTAATTTTAATATATATTATACATTTTTAAAATTTTGCTCATTAATGAGTTAATGATTACTATTATTTTCCAATATAATAATAGTAAATTTATTGACGAAAGTATATGTCGTGTCATTTTTATGAATAAAGAATTGAGCAAGCACATACAAAATTTAGCACATACCCTAAAACTTTGCCAATGAACTATGCAATGTATTTATTTTCTGGTATGGACTAGATGTTTAAAATGTGCATAGTACCTAAGTTCTGAAATTATATAGGTACTCACATAACATATTTGGATTTGGTACTAAAAAAAACTATTACCCTGATTTTCCTACACTAATTCTTATCTCATTCGCGTTTTTATAAATTGGCCCTAGGTTGGTCAATAACAGTCGGTTATTCTTATATCCCCAATAGTGGCAGAGCAGATTTTCCTATCCTATAATTATTATAATATACCTTGGTATACCGGTGGACCGAGTCGGGTTAATTCCTGGCTGGGGTGGAACCATTAAATCTACTCCATAGTTGCAGTTTACAACTAAATCTTTCAACTACAATGAGCCAACCCGTCAACTCAGGAAGTGTTAACGATAGTGATCTTTTTGTGTCCCGTGAGGTGAGGGCAGAAGACTTGGGACGAAAGCAATCCACGGTCTAGCTACGCTACCTGCCCGTCAGATGCCAACGCCTTACAGCGAGGCACCGGGAAAGGTACCCAGATGGCAGCCTCGCCCCCTGACTACCAGTTTGGAGGGATATATCCGTCTGGAATTAACCTTCAGGATACCTCCTACCTCCTGACCGGTTACAAGATCGAGGTCGCGGTCGCTTCTCCCTTATGAAGCGGTGATACGGTGACTACCTAATCTATCGCGGTCCACGGCATCCTTTGGCCGGCTTATTCACCCGGGATCGGGTGGCCGAATGGTTGTTTCAAGAGCAGTTACCATAAGGTTAACAACCACTGCCGCTCTTTGGGAAATTTTACTGTTGCCAGACTCCCTCGGCTGTTAGTCGGAGTGCACAATCGATTGGCTGACGCCGCACGGTGCGCAAACCGTCCAGAAGCGCCCGAAGTCTCACTCCTAGGGGAGACTGGCTTGCAGGCCAGCGTCCTATCCTGCCTCCTCCCTTCTGCGTATTGTTGTTGCAGGGCTCCCAAGTTGCAGTTTATAGTGTGTAGTGGAAACGTATAAAAAATATTATATAGGTAAGTAACAATAATGACAACGAGAGTAAAAACTATGTAAGAGAATATCGCAAGTTTCTTGAAGCTGTACATTTTATTAGTTTATTTTCACACAAAATCAGTTGGCAGAATTTTTTTTTAAATGGAACGCTTTTACCAAATTATTTTTCGTTTGTTGTCTTACATGGATTTTAAACAGCCGCTTTGATGGTAATGCCACCGAAAACCTGAGTTGATCGCATCTTGATTATCGTGCATTAAAATGAATGCCTCTGTCATCTTGTTTTATAAGGGTCGTGATGAGACTAAATTGGCCTGCTCGGGTGACCAAGCAATCAGTCGAATAAGGACAATAATAATACATTAGCACAGACGCCTTTAATGCCACCATCACATGCTGAATAATTATAAGAAAATCAGATATTTAAAACTGAAGATTGGATAGCCCGCTCTTTCTTGCCCAATTTGGTTTCTTCTTGCCCGAAAACGACCAATGCGCAAGATCACAATATTTTATCTGGTATATCTGGTGGAGCCATTCTCTTGGATGAATGTCATATGAATAGCATGAAATATGAAAACATGAACTATTGTGTTGAAAATTATTTTTATTACGGTTTTCTTTAATATTTGTGGTTTATGTATGTATCCATAGATGCAGATAAATATTTCTGGAATGTACCTACTTAATCAGATCTTTCATTTGACACTAAACACGATATAATTATGTTTATCTTTTTTGCATTTGGACAGTTTTTATTTATTGGCATTTGGACAGTTAAGTCGATTCTGTGACACTCGGAATGACATAACGATTATAACAACATTACACACTTCTAAATCGGTTCAAGCGTTTAGAAGTTATTGTGGAATAAAGACACGGTAAAATATATAGTGAACCCTGAACACATTCCTTTTGTTGGGCAGTCATGTAATTATGTATTTTTTCTGGATCCTTTTTAACTTGTCTGTGATTAGTATGTCATATTATTCGTGGTTTGTGTACTAAATTAGTTTAAAAAATAAGTGATTATCTTAGATTATTTGATTACAATAAAATAATCGTGGAAAAAAATATTCACTAAAAAAACACATTCAATAAAATAATGATTCACATCTTAACAAGCCAACAACAAAAACGATATCTAATTAATCTAAGAATAAAATAATTATTTTGATTGATTAGTTATTTTTATCTTCCAGACTAATCAATCACACATGATAGTGTGTTCATTTTATTAAATAAAGTATGTTGCTATCCGAGTATTAAAATCAGAATAAGATTAGGTTAATATTAGTACGAGTAAACCATTCACCATTTTAAAAGTTTTAGCTGAAATGGTAAATATTTCCTAATATAACCTACAGTTTTCCGATTTTTATTGTAGTAATGATGTGTTCAGGGTTCATCTATGTATGTTTTCTATTATGTCATTCCGAGTGTCATAGAATCGACTTATATTTCGCTGTGGTACGTGTTAGTTGTGTTATGGCAGTCATCATTTGACAGTTTATTTTTTTCGTTCGTCTTTTTCCCGGCCGCAAGGAATAAAACCTGTAGAGCCAGTATCGAATAAAAGCTTTGGAAATATTAATTTAGCAAAATAAATTCCACAAAATGTATCGTAACTGTCCACATATCAAGTGATTAGTTGTCTAAATGTCCAAATGTAAATAAATTAAACCAAATGTATCGTATTTAGTGTCAAATAAAAGGTCGCTCTGAGTAAATTACGGGAATATATGTACATCTATCTATACCAGTGGTTCTCAAAGTGGGCGATAACGCCCCTTATGGGCGCTGGTGGCCTCGAGGGGGGCGGTAAGGATCCCAGAAAAAAGGGGGGTGTCGAAGTGGTTTAGGGGGGCTATGGCTGAATTGTAATTTCATCTAATTAATATTTTAAAATTCACTGAAATTAAAACCTAGGTAAACCTAAACAACATCGATTATTTACTTCATATTTCTGCCCTGTTTGATTGTATACAAATTAAAAATATAATTGTATACAGAATATAATTGTATGTAGATTGTATACAGAATAAAAATATAGCTCTCGTAGGATAGCCCGTGAGCAATCAAGTGTATCGTATATTTTGTGTGTTCTATAGCTATGAATAGAAAACTTGGAAAAGTAGATTAAGTATTTTAATAAAACCTGTAAATTTGTACTGTATTATTTTCAGTACTGGCAAAGGGTGCGTAAATTCACCTTGTCTTAAGCAAAAGCGACCGCACTGACGTCAGGGCTTCATATTTGTGTGAACCTGCATTTAGTGTTGTGGCAACGCTGCTTACTAAAAAGAGAAATCTTTTGAAAGTTGCCGAACGCGGCGACTTGCGGCTGTTTTTTAGTAAATTCGAACCTGATATCAACCAAATTTTAAAAATCATCAGATTCATCTTTCACATAGTTTTAAAATTAAAATTGATTATGTTTGTTTCAATTTGAATAAAAGATACTCTTAATACTATAAAGTTGCGTTTTAATTGCTACCACTGGTAAAAAAGTCTATTTAGAATTAAAGTAATGAATGTCATTATGGTTTTTAAGGTGTTGTAAAGTTAAAAAAAAATGAGAGGCGCTGAAAAATATTTGATTTTTAAAGTTGGCTGTAGACGGAATAAGTTTGAACCACTGATCTATACGAATAAATGCATTAACCACAAATATAAAAAAAAGCCGTTAAAAAAATATAAATAGAGTACTTCAGTTTCTGTAACGGCACTTTCGTTTTTTATTATTTTTAATATATTTACTTGTTAACATATTTGTCAATAACATCCCTGACCTGGTGCCATTGGTAAAGACAATAAATACTCTACCTACGTAAAGAGTTTTCTAATAAAATACACAGTTAGACTCAAACCTTGGGCTTTTAAACAAGGACGTCCTTTTTCTGAACGGACCAACGTCACCCTAATGCTTCAAGATGCTCGATGCGTTGGAAATGATGGTTTCCAGCGGTTAAGAGAATGGCTAGCAATATTGTTACCAGCCACAGTCATGCCGAAATCAGATTATCACGACATAACAACGCTATCACGACATACAACAGACGCAGCTATAATTTTACGGGCGCGCTACGCGAGATTATCACATCAGCGTTATTCTCTTCCATTAATACTGACAAATGGTTAAGAGGCCTATTACAAAATAGCGTAGGTATTCTTTTAAAATGAGTTTAAAAAATGACCGCATTTTTTTTTTGATGTAACTATAAAAGATAGGATAAATAAATAAAAAAATAAATAAATAACTATTCAACCCTGGGAGAAAACCGCGGCACTGAGCGCTCTTCTCTTGCGCAAGCAAATATATACACAATTTCTAATTGTTTTTTGCAGTGTTTTCTCCTTTCTAATGACAATAATTTATATTATGTCGTATTGCTAAAAGAGTGAACTTTAATATAGTATAAGTATTATATAAGAATCTTATTTTATTTCTGAGAAAATTAGAATGATACAGGAAGTTTTTTTTTAAATTTTGTGTAATTGTAAGTAATGTATACCTTGGATATGTGGTCAAAAAACGAAAAAATAAGGCCGCTATGGTCAACAAGAATACATGACGGACATAAAAAAAAATAGTATACGGTTTTCGTTGTAGTGATATTACTGTATTAAGGAGCTCAAAGTTTGCCTTCCGAGCGTTTTACGAATAACGACTTTCGGAAAATGGGCTGAATAAGTAAATAATATTCGTTATATCTAAAATTAAAGGCCGCTATGGTCAACATCAAGAAATGGTCCAGGTAATTCAGTAATTAAAGTTTGTAGAAATCTCTTCATTTCTTGGAATTAGAACGCCAAAAATCCACTTTTCTTGCCTTTCTGGAAAAAATATGTGATAGGGCTCTTAAATCTATTTTAGTAAGGCTGTGATGAGGATAATGATTAAGTTTGACGTCGGTAAATCAGATGGCAAACAAGAGTTGCAACGGCTGTGGAACATAGACAATCTAATGATTCACAGTTATGAAAGTTACACAACGGCACAGCAGAGACTAATCTTAAACAGTAAGGACACCCATCGTTTTCCAGTCATGAAAAGAGTACTCCTTTCATTAGACTGGCAACTGCTCGAGGCGATCTGCCAGATACTCTAACCACACTCATCTTTCAGAATGCACTGACTGGAATTTCTCCGAGGGAATAATATCATTCATTCCACCTCATCTAGAAGGCTCATGGATAAGAGATAAACCATGAATTGGATCCACTGCAAAATCGAACTGGTCTTGCGGTCGAAGCTGCATGAAACCACTGCTAATAAAATGAATAAAACATTTTTTTGACACCGTCTATAATAAAAAATACGTGTGGCACTCGGGGACTGCCGCGGTAAAGCTATTGCATAGCATTTTTAACAACTTATGCAATTATAATTATTTATTTATTTTATTTTTTCTGATATCAGATAACTGCGCTCTATCGGGAAACGTTGAAATTATTCCGAATCATTTGCGGCTGCGGTATCAAATGATTCGTAATAATTTAAACGTCTTCTGATAGAGCGCCGCGCACGAATTTTTTATTCGATAAAGCAAAAAAACGGATTATTAAAAAAAAATCGTAGATAAAAAGATAGATAATTAAATTATCTTTAAAATGGTACAGGTTTCATAATAATACGCCAGATAGTATTTGCGTAGTAGTCGTTTTTGTGTACGGTTAGACCTAATTTCACAAATTAATTACACTATGTAATATAAACAAAATCTAAAATATTCAAAGCTAAGAATATTAGGAAAATATTCTTGTTTAGCATATATTTTTTTCGAATCGTAAGGAGTACTCGTTTAGACGTAATTATCAGTTTAAAATCATTAATTTTCGTTAAGAAATTTCTTCATTCGGTCGCCGCGCTGGCCTCTAGGCCCGCGATAAAAGCTATGCAATAGCTTAAAAAAATTTTTTTGTACAAAATGCACAAAATATAAGTAAAACAAATATATAATTTTGATATAACTAAATATGCCAGTAAAACTCATCCAGTTTAACCAAATTTTTGTGTCATAGTATGTCGTCTTTTGTAACCATTTTAATTTTGTATTATAATAAAAATTATTAAGCTATTGCATAGCTTTTATCGCGTGCCTAGGCCAGCGCGGCGACCGAATGAAGAAATTTCTTAACGAAAATTAATGATTTTAAACTGATAATTACGTCTAAACGAGTACTGCTTACGATTCGTAAAAAATATATGTTAAACAAGAACATTTTCCTAATATTCTTAGCTTTGAAGTTTTTAGATTTTGTTTATATTACATAGTGTAATTAATTTGTGAAATTAGGTCTAACTGAACACAAAAACGACTACTACACAAATACTATCTGGCGTATTATTATGAAACCTGCACCATTTTAAAGATAATTTAATTATCTATCTTTTTATATACGAGTTTTTTCGAATAATCCGGTTTTTTGCTTTATCGAATACAAAATTCGTGCGCGGCACTCTATAGGAAGACGTTTAAATTATTCCGAGTCATTTGCTACCGCAGCCCCAAATGATTTGAAATAATTTCAACGTTTTCCGATAGAGCGCAGTTATCTGATATCAGAAAAAATAAAATAAATAAATAATTATAATTGCATAAGTTGTTAAAAATGCTATGCAATAGCTTTACCGCGGCAGTCCCCGAGTGCCACACGTATTTTTTTTTTCTATTTGTTTCTATTTTTCGGGGTTTTTATCTAATTTGTCATTTAGAAGTTATGTAAATATAATTAGTTTTATCCTTGTAAATTTAATATTTAGTAATATTTAATAGCATAATATTTAAGTTAAATCAAATGTTTCTATTGTCCTTTCTTATTTAATTGAATAAATTAGTTTTTTGGTGAAATGCACATATTTTTTTTTTATCATCAGATTATTTAGGTAAGTCTAATTGATGACGAAAAATAATAAAATTTTGCAATATATTACTAAGCATATAAAAAACTGCGGCCGTAATAGTCGCTTTTAGTCTCTTTTGTAAAATTTGGTTTTGGTGATATATTCAGTTATCTATTTTCATGACAGCATTTAGTTCCGTAAATCAGATGACTAATACGCGTACTTGAACTTCTAAGTAGTGTCTTTGCGCGGGATTCGTTATATAAGTACATTTTTGTCTACAGACCTGACGTCAAATATGTGCACAGGATCCATGAAGCTCGTGTTAGGTTTTATTTTTTAGTGCTCTGAGCCCTGATCGGTTGTCTATTATTTGGTCTGTAATTTGAGTAACTTGTATAAAATACTTACATGTATGCCGTCATAATGATTCAGATTGTTTCCGCGTGAAATCTCTGTGATTGTTTTTAATAACTTTAGGCCCATCTCGCGAGGGTAGGCAACGGCCTCTGTCCATTTGTTCATGGTAAGAGAACCACCCGTTTGCAAATATTTTCCATTCGCGAGCGAGAACCATCCGTTTGGTTATATTTTCTGACCTTCTTACTTAGAAAAGGGGCCATATTCTCTTTCTTCTAGACAATGTTATATATTTCAATATATATTTGGGTGCCATTTTGACTAAAGACATCTCTTCTGGAGTTACTCGCTCCATGACTCTCCATGATTTTGCCTGTGTTTGGTAGGTTGGTCACAAATTAACCAAGTAACCACTTCTTAATGTACTATTGATATTTTTTTTGCAGCTGTTCGAAGGTCGTTTTTTGGCCGCTACATTACTGCTCTATGATTGATTATTTTATGATCGTTTTTATTATTGCTGTGTATAACAATGTTGTATTTCTGGGGTAGAGGTACCAGGTCAAGACCCATGATGCATCTGTATTGCCAGAATGCTCTTGTAGCCATTTTCATTTTAGTTCCGTTTCGACATTTTGACTCCAGATATCATCTTACCCATCATCCTGCTGAGTTTATTTCTAGGATAAAAAATGAATATTTTAATCACTTAGTAAGAGTTAACCATACCATTGGGAAAGGGCCTATTTCTGAATGAATATCAAATAGAGTCTCTTTCTTACATTAACTTTCTACTTCAGTTAGAGACTTTTGCACCTAATTAGACGAGGCTGTTGATATGCTAATTCCGAATGACACAGAAATATGTGAAAGATTTTCAATAGCTTGTGGCGAGGACTATTCCTGACTGGAAGGATTAACAGACAGACAGTCTCTTCCTTTCTACTTCAGAATGTGACGTTTGCACGTTTGCGTTGCCTTATGATAAGCTATGTTGCTTTATGTTAATGACGCATACATGTACAATGATATCATATTGAAAGAAGAACAAGCTGTAAAAATGCAAATACTACATTTTAAATACTCATTATCAGCTATCTAATATCTGAAAGTCAACACAAATTAATCATGGACTTAGGAATATCGTGTAGGTATTATACCTACCTAGTGCTTGTGATATACCTGATTATATTTAATGAGGAAGTTTTTCAAGCGCGTGACGTTGATGAAAAAAAAAATAGGGAAATGTTTCAATTTGATCATTGTTTGATATAATTAACGCCAGCATGTTAGGTAACCTATCTGACTAAATTGAAAACAAGAATTAAAATGGCCATTATTTTTGATTAGACAATTTTGTAAAAATATTAATAAAGTAAACGTTGTTGTAAATAGGAATTTAAAATATTTTACAGGCTTGGTTTTTATTGTATTTTATTTCCTTGAATCAGTTGATACGAATGTAGGTACATAATACTGTGGCAATTAGGCAAAACTACGTAAGTCGTTTTTTTGACCAAAATGAGTTATAATGATCATTTAACAACGTTTTTTTACTCTTTCATTGAGAAAAACTACATAACTCGAAGCACAATATAAAAGAAGTTATAGCACCTACTTTCTCACTAGTTATATATTGTTCAGGTGAGCAAAACAACATATGTGTAACTTATGTACTTTTTCTTTACTATTGATAGGTGGTCATAGTAGCATAAGTTAATTATCTTTTTATTAACACATATTATTTTAAAATTACACATATTGTTTAAGAGAGCACACATCTTTTATTCCATGTGCCAAAATTTTAGTCATAAATTTCAAAATGCGCCCCTGAGAAAATTGTATTTCTGACTTATGTAGTTTTGCCTAATTGCCACAGTATATATTTGGTATAGAGGAAATTGAGTATGGTAGCCAGGGATGATAATTTCAGCTTCATGAAAATAATGGAATGCTATACTATTTATTAATCAGAAATCAAAAATAGTCTATCACTGATGAGTGATGATATATACATAGATATATATTTTTTTAAATCTATTTAATCATTAAAAAAATATTCAATGTATTATTCTGACAACGTCAGTTACCTATATTGCACTGCTAAACGATACCTAAAACTACAAATACACAAATAAGAATATTATTGAAGCAGCGGGACCTGCCAATTAACCGGTCGGAAACCAGGATACACGCGCAAAAAGCTGGGACGCAACTTTTCAATCGATTTTGTAAATAAATTCTTACAATATCGTTTTTTAATGAATTACCTCTTGTTACCCAATAAATTAATCTTGTTAGTCATGTATATTATATATTTATATAATTTATATGGGAGCCGGCCAAAAGCACTAGGTGTGAATCTGTCAAACGACACAAAATGCGGTATTTATGGCGTCCGACCGGTTAATAAGTCATTATATCAAAAAAAGTCGCAGTCGTATGTGTCTGATTCGGGAATATGGCCAAAAGTAGCGTATTCCCCGAGACAGATTAATATACCCGAATACGAAACACACCTGAAATGTGACCTCATACGCAAGGAATGACTTGATTATGATGTCAAAATAGACGCAGCCGTATGCTCCTGCCTCGATAAGCCCAATGCAAGGGATACTTTTACAAAACGAAAGAGGAATTATAAAAATTGGCAAAAGTCAGAGACAATATGAGAAAAGCAATGCAGAAAGTATAAAAAATTGAGAAAACAGATACGAAAATCGACTAAAAGTAATAAACAAGTGGATCACCGATATAACGAAACACCAAACAAAAGACAAGACAGTAAGATCCAGAATATGGACTAGAAAGCGAGAAAGACATGAGCGGAATAGAAGAAGTGATGGGGGGGGGGGGGGGGAGGCAAGAAGGGGAATATTTCATAGAACTTTTCAAGCAAAGCCAAGATTTCCACAGTGAAGCTCTGGAAATTTGCCTGTCTCTAATACAATACAATACAATACAATACAATCAACTACTCCAGTAGATAGGCATTCCTACACTTGGATGCGTCACAAAATTAAATGCTAAAAATTTAATTATTAAAAACATAACTATCGTGATAGTTGTCATCGCTGTAATATTATATTCAATATTACCTATATACAAATAATCAAAATATACTAATGTGATTTAAGAGTCAAGGAGAATAATATATTAAAATATAAATGCAAATTCTATGTAGAATAATCAAAAAATATATATTTTATTGTCAATCCAGCAATAATGCTTTCGTATTTTTTTTAAAAATGAATAGATGTTTAATAAATTATATGAAAATTAGAATGTCAGCTATCATAATACCGTTATGTTTAAAACTTTACGCATTTCATTAATCATCAACATGGAAAATAGACTCAGAATTTTCAAACTCCCTTATACCATAAATTGGGTTTCTTACCAAATTATTTATGATTATCTTTTTAAATTGGACCTCTCCGAGGCTTTTCATTTGCTCTGGAATCTTATTATAGAACGACAAATTTTGATGAATAAAACTGTATCGCACTTTGCTAAGTCGCTGTCGGTTTATGTGGAGATTGGATTTATTCCTCGTATCGTGATGATGAAAATCACTATTCACCGGAGCTTCTGTTAGGTGTCTACGAGCGTACATAATATTTTGGTAGATGTAAGAAGAAAATAGAGTCATTATTCCTGATTTTACAAATAGCGGCTTACAAGAACTTCTCGGTGAGACTCTATATAAACTGCGTACCGCTCTTTTCTGGAGGAGAAAAATTCTTTGTGAGTTTGGTGCCATTCCCCAAAACAGTAGGCCATACGTTATTATAGAGTGGAAATATGCAAAATAGACGGATTTAGCTGCTTCAAAACCGCATAAACTTCTTATCTTTCTAATGGCGAATATGGCACTGCACAATTTTTTACTGAGATCATTTAAGTGATCAGACCATTGTAATTTTTGATCAATTTCTAAACCGAGAAATTTCGTGGAGGAGACATTTTCTAGTTGGTCAGACCCAAAGTATACGTCTATTTCATTATAATCAGACGGCCGCAAAGAGAAGCATATTGATTTTGATTTATTTACGTAAGGTGACAATTTATTAACTTGGAACCATATACTAAGCCTATCTATTGTTTCTTTTATTCTTTGGGCCAAAGTGTCTTTATTTTTATCGCTAAAAAGAAGTGAAGTATCATCGGCGAATAAAATGATTTCATCATCCACGGATTTCAGGCACTCTGGGATGTCATTAATATAGACGAGGAAGAGAAAAGGTCCAAGTATCGATCCTTGAGGAACACCTTTGCGGATATTCTGTGGCGCGCTCTTGCTATTTTCGACTTGCGTAATCTGAGTGCGTTCTTGCAAATAAGATTCCATGAGTTGCAGTTCCTTATTCCTAATGCCGTAGTGTTCCAATTTTTCAAGTAGAATTGAGTGGTCTACGCAATCAAAAGCCTTAGAGAGGTCACAGAAAATGCCTACGGTTTTTTTCATATTGTCTAGCCCAAGTAGTGTTTTTTTAATTAGACTGGCGATTGCATCTTGCGTAGAGAGATTTTTTTGAAATCCAAATTGTTTTTTAGACAGGATTTGGTTTTCAGCAAAGAAATTAACAAGTCGGATAAGAAGTAATTTTTCAAAAATTTTGCTGAAAACTGGTAAAAGAGATATGGGTCGATAATTATCTCTGTTTTCTGGGCAACCTTTTTTAAATATCGGCACTACTTTGGCCATCTTCATTTCGGTGGGAAAGAATCCATGTTCCATGCATCGATTAAAGATAAAAGATAGATTGTGCGAGATTACGGTTACAGAACTCTTTAGGATTTTGGTGGATATATTCCATAGGTCTGTTGAATTTTTCATTTTAAGTGATTTAGCAACTTTAATTATTTCGGAAGAATTGGTGGGGGAGAATAACAATGAATTTGGATTTTTTTTACGATAGTCCTCAAGCAGGCCTAAAGCTGAGTGATTTCCCTTATTCTGGCAGCTGGTATTTAAGGGTATAGAGCTGAAATAGTCATTAAAAAGTTCTGCAACCGTTGTCGCATCATCTATACTACTGCCATTGACGTTGAGGCGTACGCAATGATTACCTGTTTGGTTCCGTGTACATTCTTTTTTAATAATATTCCAGGCAGCCTTGACTTTATTATCGGAATTATCTATAGTGTATTTTAAGTATTTCTGCTTAGCAAACCATACTACTTTTTTGTATGTCTTTTTGTATGTTTTGATGTATTCGAGAACTATGGTATCATTACTATTTTTCTGTATTTCATTCAGATGCAGCATTCGCTGTTTGGATATCTTGATTCCCGGTGTTGCCCAGTCATTAAAAGTTTTTGAAAGTTTCTGAGTTGATTGCCTCACGGGAATTGAGCTATCCAATGCAGCGAGATACCATCTGAAGAACTCATTATACAGATGATCAGGATCATTCGTGGAAGCGATAAAATCATTTTCTGTCAAGGCTGTCTGGAAAATATCAAGGTTTTTTGCTGTTACTTTTGTTCTGCTAATATTCTGTGCCAGTTTCTTGACTACATTGCTATACTTAATGGCAATCATTTGTCCGCCATGATCTGATAGTCCGCAACTGACTGGCTGAACGGAAAAATAGCGACTATGTCAATATCCAAGGGCTTTTGCACTTCATTGAGATCAACGATTAGTAATGTTTGACTCAGCTCTCGTCTTCCTTACTCTTCCATGCTCTTCCATGCTCTTCATGCTCTTCCGTGCTCTACCATGCTTTTTCCATGCTCTCTTCTTGCAATTTATATGTGAGTAATGTTATATTAGGATTTTTCAATAAAACTGCAATTACCTAAACTGAAGTAATCCTGGTCTTAGAAGATAATTCCAACGGATAATCAAAATCACCCTACCTGATAGTCTTCCAGTAATAATATTTTAATAGAATTATTTATTAAAGTTTATATGAGTTTACTCCTTAAGAAACGATTTCATTTAAAGCCCCCGGAGAATTTGATAGGTAGTAAAATCAAACGTAAACAAAAAACTCAGTAAAATTCTAAAATTGAGAAGTTCATGATTGATTGATGATGATTGATTAATTGATTGATGATTGATTGATTTATGTTTTACTGATGATTGCTTGATGATGATTGATTGATGATGATTAAAGATGATCGATTGATAATGAATGATTGATGATGATGGATTGATAATGATTGACTGATGATGATTACTTGATGTTTATTGATTGATGATTATTTATTGATGATGATTGATTGATGATTGATTGATTGATTGATGAAGATTAATGATTGATTTATTGATTGATTGATCGATCGATCACTCGATCGTTCAATCAATCAAGTTACCTCCTTTGGCTATTGTATATTCAAGGACAAGAGCACTCAAAGTGTAAACTACAGTCGCGCGTCGGAGCTGACACGCACATTAAAAAAATAACCACCAGTTCAATTTATTTGGTATATTCTGGAAAATGTCAGTGGCAAAATTTGTAGCGCTCAGGCAAGTTAGGTCGAACCCTGTCTCCGTGTAAGTGCGTCTGATTTTGTATAATTTAAAATGAGATATTATTCATAGTAACACCACAGTAAATATATGAGCTAAAACTCATATATTTACTGTGGTAACACCCCTATTTATATTCTGATATTTAACGATTATTAACATTGGAAAAAATATTTCTCCCATTTATATTTCAGGGTTAAACGTTTACATTAAAAAAAATGTTTTAACCTATAAACTGGCGAGTGCCTCCCCTCCCCTTCAAACGAAAAAGGGGGAGGCAACGCGCCAGGGGAGGGGGGGGTCGATGTTTTCCCTACTGGAAAGATAGACACCAACACAATAGTAATTGCTATTTATTTCCTTCCCTTACATTTCTAGGTCTCCACTTTCCTACTCCACTACTTTCCTATTTACTATCTTAGTTGCTAGTATATATGATTGAAATTAATTTTCCTTTCCTTCTTTAAAAGCAGTAGCGATTAATTTCAAAAATATCCACTTGGTGGTACTATAAATATTGTTTATTTATTTATTTAAAGAAAAGTGCATTTTTTAAATACTACAGTACAATTTTACCTTATAACTAGAGCCTCTATTATTGAATATAAGCAAAAAAAGAGTACCGAAGCCTAGTAATTCTTCAGATCAACGCCTCCTGACTAGGCTTTGGCCCGTACTAAGGAAACAATGCAAGCGTACCAAGGAAACAATGGCTCATGTATACTTCAAACTACACAGTTAAACAATTAAAATTAAGTATCTATGATTATTATAAAATAGCTAGTGATAATAAATTATGCAGTTACAAATTAATCATTGATTTAAAACTAGGTTATTGATATGTCAATGCTTCTGTCAATCTAAGTCAGCCTGATAATAATATTTCAAAAATACCTGTCATAAAATAAATAGTTAAGTAATTTCAATAACACGTGAAAAGGGTAAATAAAAATTAAGAATGGAAAAATAACATTGCAATAAATAGTGAAATACTCAAATTGAAATAATTATGGATGGAAAAATATCATTGTAATAAATAGTCAAAAAAACAAATTGAAATAGTGGATACATAAAATGTGCGTTACTAGTTATAATTTTGAATAGTATTAATAATAAATAATATAACGGGGGTACTACTGAGATAATTCTCAGGGATACTCCAAGAGCACTCCAGGAGCAGGAGTCTCAGTAGCACAGGCTGGGCTGGGGTACAATTCGTACCTTTGTTTGTTATAATTATAATATGTAGAAACTTCATGATTAGACAGTTTGACGCGCTTGTCTAGAGTTGTAGAGTACGCGAAGCGAATATAGAGTTTTCGATCATGGCCATACGATTCAATCCAACACGTTGCGGTGAATAAAAATACGTCACAGAGGAAAACGACCGAAAGACCCACATCAGCGACAGCTGCCCTGCCGTCCGTAACAGAGTTATACCTGCGGCAGCGGCGACCCTTTCCATACCTACGTCCGTTATTTATTATTGCTCCAAACAAAGATGCTAAGTAAAATATACGAGCCCTGTATAATGCGGCGCCGACGTTTATTGTGTCGAGCGCGTTCCCGGTAGCTTGCCTTAGGCAGCGGCCGACCCAGGCCCATTCGGACAACGACACTGCCGACACGGAATCTGGGGTCATTACAATAATTATCAAATATGTCAGTCAATGCCGAGCTCGATGTCTACGAGCGTGTTAACGCCGCTTAATTGGGGACATGCCATTTAACAATCGTCCTTTTCTTTTTTTGTCTGCCTTTACTTTGTTTTAAGGGTCATTACGAATTAAATTAAAGCTTGTATACGTCATAGTAGATTAATTATTTATTTTCGTATTCTGCTGATTATCCAGCAAATTAAATAAACATTTGTATGAACATAGCTAATAAAAGCCGATTGAGTAACCAGAACATTTTTACAAAAAAAAATCAAAAACGAAATTACCGCACGTGACTTTTTTACCGCCCGACGCTTCGACTGTGTTGCATCCGCCGTTGGCCAGGATAGACTACCAGGATGTCAACCCTGGACAACGGTGGTTGCAACATCGCCGAAACATCGGCTGCTACAAAATTCACGCGGTAAAATAATTTTTAAACCATTTTATTATCAAACAACCGCTAGAGTCTTTGATTTCTTATCACAATATTTTTACAGTGATAAATAAATTAATAAATTAATGGGTCTGAAAACTTTTAGGTACCTACGAGTATGTTAATAAAGAATTACAGGTAAGAAAGTAATTAAATGTATTTTCGAAAACCCCCTCCGTGTTTGGAAATCAAAATTTTAAATATTACAATTCTCTTTCAATATTTTATTCTAGAATGAAATCCAGTAGAAATAGGCACAAGAATACAAAATAAAATATTATAGAAATATGTTAGAAATCAGAACGATTTCTCCAGGAGGTAAACATTAATAAAAACCATTAAATCAATATTACAGGGTGATAAATCAACATTACAAATATTTGAAATTTGTGGATTCAAAAAATTAGAATGATTTATAAATTGCATATCGCTAAACTTCTTTATAGTCACATGATCCATAGTGAACTTAGTTATTGATTGTTTTCATGACACTTAATCTTCTGTAGGAGACGGCAATCCGAGATGAAGTTAGTTAGATTTGCCTGAATAATCGAGCTTTTTAGCATCTGGTATTATCATAGCAACGCTACTTTGGCTGCTCGTTGACGTTTATATATTTTCAGCATGTATAGTTTCGAAGTTTCTAAATGCTCATCTAGATTGGCACCAAAATATTTTGCAGAATTTGCAGAATTGCAGGATCCAAGTTCTAGCCAGGTAAATTCACTATGAACATGTAGAGTATAATATCCAGCACATGTGTCATGTCAGTGTTTTTTGTCTAATGCGAACATGCTACATGTAGATTGAAAGTTAAAAATATTATTATATTTTTTCTTAATAATATTTCTGGGATCCTAGTAATTTTTGTTCTTTTTCTGTTCTGGGTTCATAATATCCTATAATATGTCAAATGTATGTATATTGTGACAGCAATAATCTATGACCTCTTGCGCATAACAGCTCGTTTTCCCTATAAGTCGAGCTAACCACGATAACTCACTTAAGTCAGCAATCGATCGAGCGAGCACGGTATTATCGCCCTTATTGAATACCGACACAAAGAGAAAATAACCCCTTTGCGTTATTTACGATACGACCGTCCAATTACTGGTAATTGAACAGTTTAGGGTGGCGCTTTTACATGGGCAGGCGTCAGGAAATTTAGGATCATTTTTGCTTGCCGCGGCGTGTAACGTAACGAACGGGGAGGGTTTTTACGGAGAGGTCGTGACGTCACGTCGCGGGTTAACTGACGTTAGTTATCTGGGGGGTTATAAAATGGAAGACGAGCGGCCATCAAGATTTCACCATGTTCCACATTATGGCCCAGAGCCGCTAGCTGGATAAATTCGCTTATTTGTAGTAGTATATTATTGTAGTCTCAAGGGCCATTTATTAGTTTCAGAAGTTGCCTTTCTAAAAAGGAAATTTTACGTTATTGTTTTACGAAAAATATAATATGTTTAATTAATTGACATTTAGACCCCTCTATTATCTATGAAGTTTTGTAAGTTTAATGGGTGTTGATTGTAAAACTGCCTTGGTGGCTGCCTCTTCTCTAAAATTCTAGTGGACAGGAAACAATGAATGCTTTGACTTCAATACTCGTATACACTGCCTCTTAGGAGTTGATTTTTTCCCTTGTAGAAAGTTATCCAAAATCCAAAAGTGAAATTCTGTCGACTAGGGTGGGTGACGAAGAGTTTTAAATCCTAATTCCTACAACGTTGCGACTGTTTTGCAGTGACATGTTTGGTAGTGCAGAATCAGTGGCAAATAGGCTCGGTTGCTTAATCACGAGCTTTTCTATCATTGTTTGCAGTTCCTGACATAGTACACAGTTGTGTCAATTATTTCACCAGACTCTATTATTATTAATAATAATATTTATTCCGTAGCCCGCGATCAGGAAGGGGGTCGCCCTCGCAGCCAATACGCTGCTGTAGGCGCCGCTGAATCTCGTACTCTATTTACGATTTGCTTCCATTCTTGACGATTTTTGGCGACGTCTTGAGCATCGATAGTCGATTATCGTTGATACTTTTAGTCGTCTTTGATGTTTTAAAGATTTTAGAGTTTTTCGCCAGACCCTAAGTAGTTGAAACACCGGCAAACAGCCTCCATACGAAATAACGCAAATTATTAACATTTCGAAGCAATAATAAACGCATCGCATATGCACGCCATAATAAACGACAGAACGACTAGTAACTGAACACTGACAGGTCTGTGGTAGCTGAATAACTGAAATATTGAATAGCAGAAGAATTCAAAACTATTTTAATTTAGAATTCTAACTCAAACCAAAAGTCTCTAATTTCAAAGTGGCAGTGTGCTGCCGAGATAGCTGTTTATACGTTTATTTTTGAAATATGAGTTTGAAATTATTTTAATTTGAGGTGGTATTGTATAAGGGTTTATTTTATAAATACTTTGTTTTCCGTTTATATTAGTATGTACCTATATCATATCCAATTTTCTATTGTATTCATAAATTATTTCGGTGGAATTACATTCGCACAATGAACAACGACGTAACTGCATCATGTTAATTCCTGGGTTATAATAATTGTTTTTCAATTTGGATTTATCTGTTTATTGTTGAATTTTCAGATCGTTCATTTAGTCTTAAGAAATTTCCAGTAATGTCTTTAACAGTCCTTGCCACCAACAATCTTCCAGTTGGATCGTTATTCTTTCTTAGGCTTCAATGAAAAATGACACATACAACATGTGTCTGGATTAATAATGACACAATGACACAACACAACATCGTAGTGCTACTAAAATTCGAATGGAAAAGCCACTCTCGGGATTCAAAACACAACTTCCTTATTTGTGCACAACGAAGCATTCGCCCTCTAGCACAGTTTTAGTGTATTATGAAATACGTCGTTTTTTCTACAAATAGAATGACCATTTTTAAAATCTCCTGCATATTTGAGTCAAAATACCACATTTTGCAATTATTTCGTTATTCATCTAGATCTATCCCAATAATCATCTATCTCAATTATTATACTTTTCCAGTGTTATTATTTTTAGGTATTTGAACAATCGTATAAATAAAATAACGCTTCTAATAGGTAAATATTCTAATAATCTATAAATTCTATAAACAGTCTTTGTAAACAAACAATCTTTGTAATGATATCCTCTTATTAGTAACGTTATAGAGTCAAGAAATGTCCAGGTTTCGGCTGAATCGGAGGATTTCTCATAGTCTAAAAATGCCAGCTATACAATATTGCCTTTTTCATTATAACTTTATTGACGGTTTTTGTTTGTTGGCTATGGAATTCGGTAATAAAGCCTCTTCGAAAACTTCAGGTGGTTAGAATTGTCGAATTTGATAGCAATACGATTTTAAATTACATTATTGAGTTATTTAATGACATTATTGAGAACATTATTGAGTTATATATAACATTGCTATATGGGTATATAGCTCTTTAAAGTGACTTCAATATTTCTTAAAGAACCAATGCATTAGATATTCCTATTGTCGCCTCACTACCGATGCCTTCGTTTTTTTGTCACTACATCTGTCTGGCAAACTATACTAAAATGTCGGCAGCACCTATTCCTGAAATCGCATTATCCACCCAAAATACCCAGTTCCAAGTCAAAGTGTACCGCCGGCGGTCGGCGGAAGATGAAAAGGCATTTTTACAATCACACTTTGTTGTGTAAATATAGGCATCCTTTTTGTAAAGATAACCACTACCTCTCGCTGAGCATTATTATTTACGACCCACTAGCGGAAGTAGAAAAGAAACTCTTCGCGGGTCTGTCATATTTACGCTGTTGTGACTTGTTTAATTTCACATGGATAAGACTCGCTTTATTGCTCTTGTGGCATTTAAATGACGAAAATGTGTTTGCAATATCCGATAGTTAGACGACTGTTTGATTAGGATTTGTATTATTGTATGCTGAATTAGCTATGTTTATGAATATGACAGATTATAAATTTATGTCATAAAGCCATTCATAAAGTAAATATTAGATTTTGCCTATGAATTCGCTTGCTTTAATATAGGTTCCCGTTAATATGTAGTCACGAACTCTTTGACTTCATTTAATTATAAAAAAATCAATCAGTAAGCATATTTTAAAGAATAGATTCGTCTTCAATAGTAGTCGTTATATTGAAATAAATATTATATATTTAGTACATTTGCAGTATTATAAAAAAACGTATTTTTAAATTCACTAGGTAAAAGTAGAATCGAGTATATTGCGTCATTTTCGGTGTTTTTATTAGAGTAACTTATTCATTTTAATCAAAAATGTAAATGACCTGATACATTTACTGGTCTTGCATAGTCCCCTATTTGAAACCTTTGTCGCCAACCTTGACCCATTCAAACTCAAATTTAATCATTTGATAAACATTTTAAATGAATTAAAAACATCTTCAGTGTTTACAAGATTTTCAATCAAATTAAACGAATAAAAAAAGAAATCTGCATTTTTCATTGACTTTTAGTGGAAAACTAATATAATCGGGAAAATCATAATTGCTTTAGAGAATATATCAATTTACTGACGTAGAAATTGAAACATAGTTTAAATACCGTCATATAAAAATAGCCCGGTGGCATAGTGGTCAGGTCGCCTGATCTTACTTTGTAAGGTCCCGGGTTCGATTCCCGGCTGGGTCACCATTTTCCGTTAGGATCAAATTAACGGAATTGCCTTTACATTTCCGTCGATCGAATGCAATAACAAGACACACACTTACACTTATGTTACACGCATACATACATATAAACACGTCACAGTAGGGTTGGTTGTAAGAAATTGTCATATGACAATAAACCCGCCCATTGTGAAATTTTCACAATAAAGAGTAGAAACAAACAAACAAACAAATAAAGCAATTTTAGCTCTTTTTACCCATATTTCTTCGCGTATTGCTCATAAGATATAGAAGATTATTAAATAAAACATGATTCATATGAAACTAGACCTTTGTATAACTATTGGTATGAGATGTATAGTATGTTTTAAGATAATTCGAAATTATGCATTTTATTTTGAGTTTGCAAGGTATTTTGATTTTGCAAAATAAGCTAAAAAAATCACTGAAAGACGTCCTAAGACAGGTATTTAGCTTTATATTTCGAAACAGTTTTAAATGATAGAGAATCACTACAATTGAAAAAAAGAAACATTCGTTTGCAAGTCTACACGACTGAACAATGTTCTATCGGATACTTGAACTATTTTTTAAGGAAATTTGGAAAGACTGCATGGTTTCGTAACTGGATGTAGACTTATTACATCCAGTCAAGCACTCCGATCCCTCGCTCTATACTGCCTCGTTCCAGCTACTTCGCGGTTCATTTTATGGCTATCCGTACAGCATTGAGCCATGCCACGTCGGCGCCGACAAAGGAGTCGGGGAGCATCACGACCATCTCTATTAGCGCGATGGCTGTAAACTCAGTGAATGGCGGCATTTCAACAAACCCGAAAAGTGTGTAAGGTTGTGTTGCTAAATTTTAATTTTTCATTACATTTTTTTATTATCCATTTTTATGATCCATTACTAATATAGGCGTGAAAGCGTACTAAAGTCAGACTATCAATATTCAATAATATGCTTATTTGTGTACAAATATCTTTGAAGTCTTTGTCAGCATTTGCAGTTTTAAAATTCACGTAATCTATTGTTATTATATTAATAAACAACAGTTTTATGAGTATTCCATCCTCAGTTTTAAAGTCTTTAATTCGGATTTAGTGACCTCCTTAATGTGATGTTATTTTTATTAATTAAATGTTGAAAAGGCATCATAAGTACCTATATTCATAAACACCTAAATGGCGGTAGGTTAAGTTAGTTTTTTTTACTTTACTACAACTAATTATTACTTGAATTAAAATCAAACCACATAGGCAGAAAGTTCTTGGAGGATACTATGTGCGCGATGAAGGGCGATCAAAACACATTAAAGTTTAATATTATATACCACGACACGACGATTTTAATTTCCTAGCGGTTCTGCTTTCTTCTATTCTAATTTTACAACGAACAATCGAAACTCGATTTGCCGGCGAAATCATCGATAATATTACTTATCGTCGACACAGTCTGCTTCGTCGAGGACCATTCTTGACAGACTTTCTTTCTTTTTGAATCAACGCATAGCATAGCATCACTGCCCGTTTGCGCATGCGTATAATATCACGTGCCACTATTGTAGTTTAGTGCTGCTTATTTCTTTGAAAAAAAATATAATTTATAATCAAAATTATGTGGATTTATCGTTGGTAGTATTATTATTACCTAATTGTATCCCTTGATGTAGTATTTGGTTCATACTGTGATTAGTATTATGGTTTTTCAGATTGTGATCGATATGCATCCGCGATTATTGTACGTAATTTTGGTTTTTAAAAATGTTAAAATTGGTTTTCATCGGTAAATCTCAGATTTTATGCTTCCAAAAATGTTTGGTTTTCGATACCCGTAAAAAATACACTTGTCTGCGTGTCTGTCCGTCTGTGTGTCTGTGTGTATTCCTCCACGATAGCGCCCAAACGCTTAATCCGATTGAACTGAAATTTGGCATGCAAGCATCATTTGACCATAGGAAGAGTTAAATATACTGTGGTTGAAATCGGTCCACCAGGGGGCGCAATAGCCATGTTTGAATCTCGAAATATTGAACTTAGAAATTTGTGTATACATTTGCCTTGTTGGGCCGATATCACATTATGTAATTTTGCTTGGTATATTTAAATTCGACGACACATTTAAATCAAATATTAACGCTATCTGTTGGCGCTTGGCCCAACCCCGCCTTTAACAGAGAAACGAACCGCGCCACCCGAGCCGGTGGCAACGGAACTCAACCGGGTTCGTCCACCGGCAGAGAGAGTGCGCTCATCGAATTTACTTGCCGGGAAAGTCTTGGTGTGATACAACCGGTTTTAAAAAAAATTAACGTTGCAATTGTCCGCGCTGGTCTCTCAGACCGCAGTGTAACGAGCTGTTAATTTTAGCTGTTATTGGCTGATATAATGTCATTTTATGAACGCGAATACGTCATACTTATTAGGTAATTCCTAAAATGACTTTACGACTTTTCAAATCTTATAGACAGCTCTTGTGCAGATTTGAAAAGTTGTCCGAGTTAAAGGAAAATAACAGGAGGTAAATGACAGAAATGCATAAATTAAATAATATCGACTTTAGTAATGTAATTAAGTATAATTAAAAATGATGATAAAAATAATCAAATTTTATAGGTGGGTTGTAAAAAAGAAATTAGTAAAAAGATAAGTCATTTGTGCGGAATGTATCAGGTATATAAGTACAGATACAGCTATTCAAAGTAGGTACTTTTAAGTAACTGAAAGTTTAAAAAAAATGGTGTAGTAATGCTTTCATATTGAAAATAAACATCGATTATCATATAATTTTCAATATTTTAAATATCGCCGCTATCGTGTTTGTTTGTTTATACTCTTTATTGTGAAATGTCACAATAAAGGGCGGGTTTATTGTCATATGACAATCTCTTACAATCAACCCTACTATAACGTATTATATGTATGTGTGCGTGTAACATGCGTGTAAATGTGTGTCTTGTTATTGTATTCGAACGAAATAATTGAAAATGCAATTCCGTTAATTTGATCCTACCGGAAAAAGGTGACCCAGCCGATAATCGAACACGAGTCTATTTTTAGTAAATTTATTTCAGATTATATATTTTTTATATTACTAGAAATATTTAAAAAAATTAAGACATCTACTTTAAACTGCATTTTATAGTACATAGGTACATATTACATATTATTACATGGTACATATTATTCTAGTAAAATCTTATAAGTACTATTTGCATATCCACTGCAGAGAAAATCTAGCATGAAATAAACGTATGCTTCAATTTCATAGAAAGCTTCTGCTTCTTCTTTAAGTGCCATATTATGCTCCAAAAACATTTGCAATCAATGATGTATTTTTCACTGTTAGCATTGCAGCGGCTTATTTTAAGATATATGTTTTTTAGTCAGCATATCCTTGTCCTTCGATTTGAGGTTTTATAACGTTTATTTTGACCTGCATAATGTTATGCATGAGTTAGTTTTAACCTCTTTAGCACATACTCTTGCTGTCCATGGCAGCATTCTTATATGTATGCCCGTATCTTATAGGCCTTTATAACGAATTTTCTGGGTATTAAAATAATCTTCGAAAGACATCCAAGGATAGTTATTATTATTTACATTCCAACATAAAACATACTTTATTCTTGAGATCGCTGCAATTGATATGACATAATAAATTTGTATTTTCTATCTCAATAAACTAAATGACGCCCACAACTTGACGCAATTGGCTCTCCAAAAGTCAGGACTAATTGGCATTTCACACTGTGATCCTTTTTTCGCATGTTCGTAGGGAATAGGGGAGGGCAATGGCGGCGCTATGCCCCGTGGGCCATCATACCGAAATGCCCAACTCCCAATCCAGTTAATTTGGTCCGCTCTGGCCCACTGAGCCCAGACGTTAGCGCAGGAAATAGGCGATTGGCGTTATTAATTTTATGCCTTCCAGGTGATTTCGGTGGAGATAAATTATTATACCTGACGCTGAGTGGCGGCGCTTAACGATCAATTTCGTGTGGCGACGGTCGCCGCTCGCCATATCAATAATGGATGTTCGGACATTTTATCAGACACGCTAAATTGGGCCTAATTAAATATTGATATATGGCGCTCTCTTTTAACTGCTCCCTTCTTTATAGTTGCCTAAATTTGTAGTGCGTTGAATTCGCTGTGGATGATAAATTGGATAACGTCATCGATGGATCCGGTGTTAGAACTGTGGAAAGAGACAGGAAATCAACGAATTTATGAAAGTTTCAGATTACACTATTATACTTTATATTCATTATAAATGAAAATTTTACGCAGGTCGTTGTGAGCATTCGAATTTGAATTTCGATCGAGCCACGGATCGCAAGCGTCGGTGCTTTTAAGGGCCTTAGTATAAATTTATTATATGGGGGACTTCAAATATTATAAGTGCCGCCTCTATATATATTCCAAACAAAATGTCTATTCCAGCCAAATTTTCTATTCCAAGCCAAAATTTTACAATGTGATTTCGACCCAACAAGTGTACTGAATTTCAAGTCTAAGTTTAATATTAGAGATTGAAGTATGACTAGCGCGTCCTCTGGTGGACCGATTTTAACTACAATCTCTTTTGAACTCTTGCTATGACCAAATGATGCCTGCATGCCAAATTTCAACTCAATCGGATGAAGGAATACATGCAAACAGACAGACACACAGACATACAGACAGACATGTATATGCCTAAGTCTTATTTTAAAGCCAAAATTGACTTCTGGTTGAAACCTGACACCCGGTAAATTATCCATAAATCAATATACCCAGACAGTTTCAATCATTAAATAACAATTCTTATTATTATTATTTTTATTATTTTCGCTGACTTTTTTATTGCTATTTCTTATTCATTAATTTTTGTTATTATTGTTTAATATTATTTAACATTTTATTTTATTTAACATGATTATTTATTTTCTGTGTTCTATTTTTTAATATTTCCGGTTTTGTTTATTATTTCTAAAATGTAATTGTGACGGTAATGTGTATTTATATGTTTTTTCCTCATGTTTTTTTTAAAATTGCCGAATATATTATGTCAATACAAATCTAGAGAGCTCGCTGCCATGGAACAAGTCCTGGCACTTGTTGGGCAGCAGCAGCACTTACATGCTAATTATCATGTCGGCCGTGTTCAATTGTTATTTTTATTTTAATAATTTTTATACTTATTAAATATTGACATGAATATTAGCGATGCATATTTATTGTAAATGCGTTTTTAAATTAATAAAAAAATAAATAAATAAAATACTTCAGTCTGGAAATGGTCTTAATCGTTTCGGGGGGTGTCAACATGAATACGTCCGTCTTCATCTCGAAAAAAACTGCGCGATCACAATACTTTTACCACCTCATCGGTTGAAAGGCGGTAAAGTGAAAATGACAATATAAATGGAATGCCAACCCGCTAATGTTGTCGTTTTGTTGAACTGGTAATAACTAGTTATAATCTGAGAGATCCAACGCGTAGTAATCAAACTATTTTACATTTTTGTATGAAGTAAACCTTCTGTATTATGTTTATTCATGTGCTAATAATACGCGTTGGAGATTTATAGAACGGGCGAGGACCAGAACAAACACAGCAATAAAACTGACAATAGAGCCAATTTTATTCCCCTCAGATAAGAAAAAACAGCTCACAAACGAGAACCTCTGAATAAATATGGCGATAATAAACAGGCGCGTTTACCAAGGCATATTTTGGGTCAATACGGCCTCTTTTATGACCTCGCTAAGTTTACGATCGCGCTGCAGCAATACGATAGCATTATCGCCGGTGTATGGGTGAGGGAGATATACGATGAATAGTGTAAAATGGATTATCGTATGTCATGAAATGTTCAAAAATTTTGGATGGAAAATAATCCCAAAAATTCGGGATTGTTAAGAACCTATTTCGGGATTTTGTTATATTACTGTTAAGTATAAATCTATAATCAAATCTGAAGTTCGAAAATCGATACCAAATATCTATTCGAGATATTATGGATGATTATTTTCTTTATTAATTATTTTTTTAAAATAGGTCCCCACTGCTCTGTCAAATATGTCACTGGAAATCATTTAATAATATACAAAATATTTGCATAATCATCAAGTTTTTTCTGTCACCTTTAAAATAGACCCAATTTTGATGCGATATACATACATGATTGATTATATAGCGTATTAGATTGCTCAATGCCTTACTACGTTTTGTCATCTCAGATTTTACTATGAAACGCAAAGTGTAGATGGCACTGATACTTCCAAAAATTTATTAATCTTCTTTTAAGTTCAATATGGCGACGTTCGAGGTATTACAGTATGGCAGCGCATTTTAGATGGCGCTCTAAACGCTCTTGTACGGTATCCTATCTCGAAATAAAATAATAATATAATAATAAATGAATTTTTACATCATAGCTCTTATTATTTTAGTATTATTTATATAAAGATGTCAATTTTTAGTTTGGTATACAAGTTTCGATGCATATTCCAGCCGTCAAAACCCTTCTTATGAGCAATTTCTGATATGGTCTTCAATTCCCTGTGCTTATTATTTTAATGGACTCGAAATGTCTTCCACGTAATGGTAACTTAAGTTTGGGAAGCCAAAAAAAATCACACGGCGTCATTTCTGGTGAATACGATGTTTGGTCGAAGACATTTATTTAGCATTTGGTTAAAAATTCTGGCACAAGTGTCGATGTGTCGGTTAATGGTTATCCGTAAATTGTTGTTCCACAAATTTGATCCTATCGGGCGAACGTTTCTCGCAGTCCCACATCACGTCAACAAAATATTGTTTGTTGACTGTTTGTCACTCTGCAGCTCCGAAACCAATTTGTAGGGTACAATACTCCGACAGCCAAAGAAAAAAGTCGACATGACTTTGATTTTATTAGTGATTTTGAGGTGATTTTTAAGATTCGGCTCACTATCGAGTTACCATTTCTAGGCATGAAACTGGTTTGCCTATCAAACTAAAAAAAAACTAATCCATTTACCAGTTATGATGCGTTTCAAGAATATTGGCTTCGAATTATCTCGTTTAAGTACGTCTTTAGCAACCAATTTTAAGAGCACTTGACCAAACAGCTGTAATCAAACTGATCGACAGATTCAGTCAAAAACTCTATGAGACAATTAAATACACCCCTACCGACTTACAGTGTTTTTTGCGTAGCTAATGCGTGGAATTTTGAAATGAACAATTTCTAGTATTTAATTACCAGTATTCATTTTCCACGTCTCTATCGTCACTCAACAGCCGAAACAACCCTGTCGTCGTGATGGTGGCCATGTACAGAATCTCGTGTGTGTATTTTTGTGACATTCCATTTTTATAGCATGCTGTAAATCTAGAGGGACAATATCAGATAGGGCGGATGGATAGAGTGATCCATATTGATAGGGATTATTTTGTGACCGGTGAAAGATGGGCAGTAAAAGGTCGTCAGATTAACGCGGTTTATTCGCGTTTTATGAATAGTCGCTCCGCTAAAAGAGGGATTTTTGAGGACGTCATGGGGAATGGCCCATCATAAATAATAAAAGAGGGGTGTAGCGGTGTGACAAACGCTACGTAAGGTATACAAAAATATTGGAATAAGACCGGTTGTTATAATATTCCAGGATAGATTTTAGAAAACAAATAGAAGGTGGTATTGGTGGACCGGCCAGTGGCATAGTGGTTAACTTGTCTTATCTTACATTGTACGGTTCCGGATTCGATTTCTGGCAGGACCACCATTTAATGTTGGGATAAAATTAAGTGCATTCAAATCTGTCGATCGAATGCAATGACAAGACATACACCTACACACATTTACACATACATAGGTTTGGTTATAAGACATTGCCTTCATTCAATAAATCCAGTCTATGTGTAATATTAACAATACAGAGTATTAAAAAGATAGATAGATTTCATACGACCAGGATTGTTTGGGATCACAATCCCGAAACTGCGGAATTTTTTTAAGGTCGTCTTATACATTGCACAGTTCAGGATTATTATCCTAGCAGGATCACTATTTTATGTTGGGATGAAATCAACGGAAGTGCATTTAAAACTGTCGATAGAATTCAATTACATACACTTACACACATTTTTTGTGTAATATTAACAATACAGAAAACTACGTGGAATAGATAAATTTCACACGACAAGGATTGTTCATAATCACAATTCCGAAATTTCGGGGTGTAGAATGTACCATAAGAAAATACTTATATTTTTTTATTTAGAATACTTTATATGTGAATTACGAAACATCGCCCAGTTGCAAAGACATTATTTATAATAGAAGCAAAAGCTACAGATAAATGATACATTAACGAAAATAAATTCATTCAGGCAGAGCCATTCCCCTCCTCCAGGAGGCGAGCTAAACATCGAGTTTTATTGCCCCTCCGCGTCCATATAATTTCGTTATAAAATATCATTTGTTTTTAATCCTCCGCACAATTTATGGCGACGGCGCGAAGGTATCATGGACATTTATTGTCGGCGGGACCCGTAAACTATCATAAAACCCCCACGTGATGGCCGTCGCTACGGCCGCCGTCGCGCGATCCTCGCGATGTTTACATACAAAATTTCGTAAACAACAAATTATTATGTACCGAATTATCAGATGACCAATGGGCTGCGGAATAAGTCACATTTGGTCCGCCATTTTGTCTGACGCAAAATGGACAAAACGGACTAAAGAAAATAAGAACGTGCATTTTTTGGAATCGCCATGATGGTGCATTCGAACCTTCGATTATCCGCCCTACATATACGAACCTACATGATATGCGGATGATATGCAACTGTATATCCATGTTAAACCTGCTGATATCAGTATAGCCATTTCCAAAATGAACTCTGATCTCGCTAGAATTTCACAATGGGCAACAAATCATGGACTACTTTTGAACCCTGATAAGTCGCAAGCAATCATTATAGGTAGCACAAAACTTCTAAACTCTCTTTCTAAGTACGACTTCTCACATCTAAATCTAAACAACACCATAATCCCTTTTTCAAATACCGTAAAGAATTTGGGTATAATTTTTAACAAAAATCGATTTTGGCATGATCAAGTAACGGCGGTCAGCAAGAACCTTTATGCCAGTTTTCATAGCTTTAAGAGGCTACAAAACTTCCTGCCCTTAAGCACTCGCCAAACTCTGGCACAATCCTTGCTACTCCCGTTACTTGACTACGCGGATATATGCTACCTCGATGCCCACGAAGCTCTCCTAGACAAATTAGAGCGGCTCCAGAATGTCTGTGTTCGATATGTGTACGGGCTCAAAAAATACGACCATATTTCAGAGTTCCATACTAAACTAAATTGGCTCAAGATACGCGAACGTAGAGACCTGCATATCCTCTGCCTATTGCAGAAAATACTCTATAATCCACTTACTCCGTCGTACCTAAAATCCGAATTCCGGGCGTTATCTTCTCATGGGCTGCCATTACGGTCCCAGTCAACGAATACTCTATGTATACCTCAGCATCACACAGCTTTCTTCACCTATTCTTTTTCAGTATATGCCGCAAGATTATGGAATAACCTGCCTTCCAATATACGGGATACCGTTAGTTCGAGTGCGTTTCGCTCCCGGCTGAAGCTATATCTGCTGTCAAAATAATATAAGCTTATCCTATTATGCACTTTATGTATTATATGTATGTGTATGTATGCGTATATATATATATGTATTCTTTGAAGTCAATGAAAAATTTAAAAATGTTTACGTGTTTAAAAATGTATACAAATGTTTAAAAATGTATAAAAAAATGTTTATAAAATTTAAAACGTAATTAATACCGGCTTGTTGGCTGGAGGATATTGCCGTTTATGGCAATAAGCCCGCCATTTGTACCTGTTGTGGTCAATAAAGAGTTTTTATTATTATTATTATATATCCGCTATATTATCATTAAAAAAAAAAAAAAATCACAAATTCATAAAACCACTGTATAAAAACCGCTTATATTTAAACAGCTATATATTTTGTCTGGTATATTTTAAACAAGTATTGTTGTCTATTGAAAGAAATCTAATGAAAAAAAAACCAAGAATTTGCCTATTTCTTTTAATAATAAGGCAAAGGTAAGGCGGTTAAATCACTTTTCACTTTTACTTTAATAAATACTATATAGTATTGCAAGTATATACTACATAGTATATACTTGCACCAATCTCGGCTAACAGCACTAGCCATGGTTAAATCCAAAATTCGTTTGCATCACGCACTCCGATCCCTGATTACCGTCTGTTATTGTCCGTCAGTGAGAACTATCAAAATGTTCGAAGTTAGATTTGTGTGCCGTACCTATGTGTGAGTTTTTTTTTCAAAATATCGAAATAACAGAAAAACTAACAAAACACAAACATACCAGGAAGCAACGAACGCGCACGGGACACACCACATAAACAATTTTGATATCTGCGCTGTGAAATGGCTCACAAGTTTTTGCGAAGCCTGTTGCGTAAGATGAAGTCTGGCCTACATTTGCCTAATTAATGTACAATATTTATTTATTTAGTATTTTTATTTCACAAAATATTTAGGCGAAGATAAACGACGAGCCAATTTCTAAGCAGAAACACTGAATAAAATCTGTCTCTTCGTCTGTCTGGCTCTCTGGATACCTAATTTAAAAAAACGCGTTGTCAGATTTCAAAAATTCTTTGATCAATCTTTTTTATTAATCGATAGAAAGAGCCGATATGATTTAGGGTTCCGTACCTGAAATTGATCGGGGCTGCCATTCAAACAGACGACTGAGTAATCGCACATTCATCCGTACGGTCGCTCACTTTTTATTAGCTATGCAATACAAAGTATGCAATGCAACGTGTGTGTAATTTAAACTTCACTGATGCAAAAAAGTAATAATGGATTTTAATTTGTCAGGTTTATGATATTTAGGAATCACAAGATATATTGAATCATAAAAAATATTAAATATAGAGATTTGACGCGGACGGATCTGAAAGTAACTGCTTGTATAAATTATTATGTAAGACTTTAAAAGCAATAATATGTTGGATATCGGCAATGCTTCAGACTCGAAAGAGTTATTTTAGTGACATCCCTCAAGCAGAAACTTATGCAAGACATTCCCTGTAAAACCCACTTCTTTTCAAACACTTAGGATGAAGAAAACAAACCGGTACAACGTAAACATTAAGCATCTGGATTATCTGGGATCAACTATGCCACGACGTTTTTCTTTTCACTTTCATTTTGAAAAGGGTGAAAGTATGAATAGGGAGATTAGTCTAAGTAAGTCTAAGCTGAACATACTCAGTTTTCTTGGAAGTGTGCCACATCAAATATGGTTTTGGAATTATGTAATGGGCGTTTATGTTACACGTTAAGTCTAGAAGATTGTGATACAACCCTTTTTATATACAGTGGTCTCTTGGTAATCCGCAAGATATCGGACCAGAGTATTGCCGGATTACTGAAAACGCCGGATTACTGGAAATCACTAATAATGACGCTTTTAAACGGCATAAGCTATGTTTTATTATATACTTATATGTATGTATCTAATACTGTATCATACGCTACATTAATACATACATGCAACTGAAGTGTTAACATAATATGTATCTTATACTGTAGTAATATATGTATGTATCTTATACTGTATTTAATAACATATGTATGTTTTTATTTATTTATTTATTTACGTATCTAATATTATGTATCTAATACTGTATATATTATGTATCTAATACTGTAATCATACATTATATTAATACATACATGCAATTGAAGTGTTAACCCCTCTCCTCGCGGAATAAAATTCAGCCGTCCCATTCGCGCGCGACCTTTTTGCGCGCAAAATCGACGACCTTGATAAAAACGACCATAACTTGTAAACCACTATACGGATCATAAAAAGAAGAACTGTAAAATGATCGCATTGAAATTTGACATATAAAACATTATAACCTTATCTCGTAAATCAATTAAGATAATAATGGCGACAAATTACAAATTTGGCGAAGTGAAAAAACTCGCCTATTTATCATTTCGATGTTTTTATCACAAAATACGAAAGTCTATGCGGAAATTGTATTTACAGTTATGTTCTTTATTAAATGCTTTACCAAAACCATTATTTTGTTTTACTTCTTTGCATACAAAAATATTTAGTTTTTCAGTCATAATAACCAAGAAAAATTTGATGTCTCCTCGTAAAAATTTTTTTTTTTAATTTTGTATTTCTGACTACTTAGGGACTTTATTTATATGAAATTCTTTCATAATAACTTTTCCACTACACTACACTTCTTATAAAATCATACCAGTTCTTTCAGCTTTGTCTAATATTACAGAAAAATCCAAACTTTTGCGAGTCGGTGACGAAAATTTGGCATTAACTTTGACAGGTCATAATACAAAAGTGGATAAAGTTTTTCAAATATATTGTGTTATTATGTGCTTATTATATGTCTAATAACTAATTATTATACTCTAAAGAGTCACATTTCATAGAAAAACTATAGGAAATCACACTCAAAATATGGTAATTCTTCTATACTAATTACGTAAACAAATAGGTATGCGCACCCCGCGATTTCGCGAATATCGATAAAATTAGGCAGCGCGCCTGTCTATGCAATACGCCGCGGTGCGATCTCATTTGTTTAGGCAAATTCGGAGTGTGATTTTCTAGTTTCTTCTATGAAATGTGACTGGAGTATAATAATTAGTTATTGGACATCTAATACGCGTCAAGTTTTCAATACATTCGAAAAACTTCTAACCACTTTTGTATGCCTTTGCAATTATTATGAAATCAGACTATCGCGGTTGCTTCACATTATAGCTTTATAAACGAATTTACCGCGTGAAGTGTGTAGCACCCGACGTTTCGGCGACGTTGCCCAGGGTAGACTGGACAGCGGCGGCTGCAACGTCGCCGAAACGTTGGTGTCCAAACTTTACGTGGTAAATTCGTTTTTTAACCACATTTGTATCATGCCTTTGCAATTATTATGAAAAAGATTATCGCGGTTGTTTGACATTATAAATAGCTTTATAAACGAATTTACCGCGTGAACTTTGTGGCACCCGACGTTTCGGCGACGTTGCAGCCGCCGTTGTCCAGGGTAGACTGGACAGCGGCCGCTGCAACATCGCCGAAACGTCGGGTGCCACAAAGTTCACGCGGTAAA
Organism: Micropterix aruncella; assembly: GCA_944548615.1. Classification (NCBI taxonomy): domain Eukaryota; kingdom Metazoa; phylum Arthropoda; class Insecta; order Lepidoptera; family Micropterigidae; genus Micropterix; species Micropterix aruncella. The sequence continues at coordinate 20,424,623 of OX155955.1, read as the reverse complement.
TTCGTTTATAAAGCTATTTATAATGTCAAACAAACGCGTTAAGTTTTTGATTTCATAATAATGGCAAAGGCATTATACAAAGTGGTTAAAAAACGAATTTACCGCGTGAAGTTTGTAGCACCCCACGTTTCGGCGACGTTGCAGCAGCCGTTGTCCCGAGTAGACTGGACAGCGGCCGCTGCAACATCGCCGAAACGTCGGGTGCTACAAACTTCACGCGGTATATTCGTTTTTTAACAACTTTTGTATAATAATTATTATTTTCTAGAAGAAAACTCAAGAAACCATTTTTTTTTTATTTCAAAGTTCAAAGTTCAAAGTTTATTTATTCCAAAAAACCCGGTAAGGGTATAGAACTTACAATTAATAAATACATTTTTTATAATATTCATATTTTAAACATATCATATATCTGGCAAAAATAAAATTAAATCAAGTTAGAAATCTGAAAGTCAATAAACTATACAAAATCAACCATTACATTGTCTAAATATTAAAAATATCATTTAGAAATATCAAAAATAGAATAAATTTCCAGTACAAAATTTTACAGTAACAGTCATTTGATAAAAATAAAACAAACATGTCATAAAAATAAACAAAACAATTGTACCGACTAAAATAAAAACTTTCATCAGTTGGTATATTAGGTATACAATTATTCGTTTCTTTATATACAAAAGAAACATAGAAAAATATGAGATTGGATTTTATCATTTATTTTTTATGCGACTTATGCTTTAATTTTTTTTTATTGGTACTAAATATCCAGTACAAAATAGTACATGCACGTTTAAAAATTGCCACATTTGATAAAAATTTATAATGTATCACAAAAAAAAGTGCATAACACACATCACGTTACATCGTTGAAATATAATGATACATATAATCGAGTAATGGAGTTTCATCAAAATTCCTTGTAATTCAACAAAATTTCGAGTGAAACGTCGTTATTCTATATGAAACAGTAATAACAAAACGCCGCCCGTCGCTCTCCGCCGCGCGCCGCGCGCCGGCTACTCGCCCCGCCGCCGCTAGAGGTCGTCTGAAAATTAAAACAATATTATTAGTTCTCACGTCCTGTCTAAATTTCAATTCAATTTCAAAAACCTAATTCTGTTGTAGTGATCGAAAATTTCCCCTGACCGCAAATTTCTGTTTCTTTATTCCATCATAACTTCTAAACGCTCAGACCGATTTAGAAGTCTGCGGTATTACTAGAATCGTTATGTCATCCCGTAACAGTCCAGTGAAAAATGAATCCCCTTAGGGAATATAAAATCAATTGATACGTAGTAAAATTATTCATAAGTAGTAGAAAAGATATGTAGTAAAATTATTCATCGTAATATTCAAATTGTCGAACGGTACGCAAACCGTCCAGTAGCGCCCGGGGAAATCCACCAGGAGAAACCGATCCACTAGCCGTGAGGCCTGAGACGCAAGAGCCTTACCTGGGGTAGCCTTTTACACGAGGAGGCTACTGAATTGAGTTTCACAGAATCAAGGATCAGCAGACAAGAAGCCAACAAACTAAAAACACAAGGCAAGCTACTGGGTCGAATTATAATATTCCGATTGTAAAGTCCTCATTTGCCCAAAGGCATTTTTACTTCCTTGCGCCGAGATTTTATAATAATTTAAATGAGAGTTATAAGAATGCAAACAACTTAAATTCATTCAAAATACTTATAAAGAAGTACCTGCTTGAAAGGGGTCCAATGTATGCGGAGTCTCAATTGCTCTCGCTAATAATTTAAGTTGTTTTATTAAATTATATATTACTACCTAAACCAAATCTCGTGTATTATTTCCTATGTATACTATATGTACTAATATATATGTAATAATATATATATGTACTAATATATGTATAAAGATATTCAAAGTATGCAGATAATTGAGATTTCAAGTGAAATAGCCCTGTTTTCTCTTGTATGAGCTCCTTCATATACGAAATTCTCCTATCCTGACTAAAATGTATTCTCCAAAAGAAAAAGAAGAATAATAATGAGTATTCTATGTATCTAGACCCATTTGTTAGGTCCTTATGCACTTGGTTTTAGCTAGTTTGAATCAATTTAAGGTTTATAAGTTAGAATCGGCTGGTAACATACACTTTTAAAATCTCGTCTCGGTGAATAATATTGATTTTTGATGTACTATGACACAATTCCTATATAGTGGATTATCAAAGGTGTTCTATAGTTAGAGACTTCCAGATCAATGTATGCTAATAGTTTTAAGTCACTTTTCCAATATCGGATGATGATTGACCTGTTTTCACTTGTACGAGAGCTCCTTCATATATGAAATTCTCCTATCCTGACTAAAATGTATTCTCCAAAAGAAGAAGAAGAATAATAATGAGTATTCTATGTGTCTAGACCCATTTGTTAGGTCCTTATGCACTTGGTTTTAGCTAGTTTGAATCAATTTGAGGTTTATAAGTTAGAATCGGCTGGTAACATACACTTTTAAAATCTCGTCTCGGTGAATAATATTGATTTTTGATGTACTATGACACAATTCCTATATAGTGGATTATCAAAGGTGTTCTATAGTTAGAGACTTCCAGATCAATGTATGCTAATAGTTTTAAGTCACTTTTCCAATATCGGATGATGATTGCCCTGTTTTCACTTGTACGAGAGCTCCTTCATATATGAAATTCTCCTATCCTGACTAAAATGTATTCTCCAAAAGAAGAAGAAGAATAATAATGAGTATTCTATGTGTCTAGACCCATTTGTTAGGTCCTTATGCACTTGGTTTTAGCTAGTTTGAATCAATTTGAGGTTTATAAGTTAGAATCGGCTGGTAACATACACTTTTAAAATCTCGTCTCGGTGAATATTATTGATTTTTGATGTACTATGACACAATTCCTATATAGTGGATTATCAAAGGTGTTCTATAGTTAGAGACTTCCAGATCAATGTATATAGTGGATTATCTATATATAGTGGATTATCAAAGGTGTTCTATAGTTAGAGACTTCCAGAAAAATGAATAAATACAGACCTTAGAGTGCTAGGCGGCGAAAGGCAGACAGGGGAAGCAGAGCGCGTACGCAGCGGCGATGTCTGAAAAGTAACAAAATACTGCTTAGTAGGATCGTCGATAATCTGACCGTCCTTAGAAGAATTGGTGTATTTGTACCCGCCGAAGACCGAGATTGAGAGAACGGGTGACTCTATAAATATCTCGGTCTCTCCGGGAAAATTTCAAACTCCTTCCTGGAAAAATTATCTAAAACCGCAATTTCCGCATCTCACATTCTTCGGCTTCGAAGGGGGAGCGAATGGGCGGTACGGTAAACGTTCACATGCGGCAAGGCAGCTGTCCTAAACCTACCTAAACTAGCGATTAGCGATTCGAAACTGGTTACAGGTTCGAAGTCGCTCGAGTGATCCTCTCCCTTGTCTTGCGGTGATCGGTGTGTACCGAATCTATCGCGGACCATGGCATCCTTTGTCCGGCTATCTCCTGGTATCGGGTAGCCGAATGGTCGAATAGAGTCGTCTTCGGATACTTTTAAACGCAATTTTGCTACTTAAATCTATGGTTTTAATGATATTGAGTATTCATGTGAGTTATTAGGAAGGTAAAGTACTCGTACCGAAAAGTTTTGGAAAATAAATAAATATTTGTATTTTATACCTCTCTGTAGTTGGGCGAAAAATAGGCGTCGGGTGGGCGGCCCGGCGGGCGAGCGCTGGGTTCTAGGCGGTGGCGGGTGGCGGATGCTGGGCCGGAACGGGCAGTCGCCCGCGCTGCTGGACGCGGCTCGGGCGCCGCTGTGCCCGCGCTGGCCAAGGGCTGCAACCGGCCCGCGTGGTGGAGGCAGCGGCGCAGCCGACAACCGGGATGATGACAGCGGCCACTCACTATTGAAAGACAAAAATACAATAAATTGACGATAAATTCTGAAAATAACATGGAATTCTTTATATACTTACTAATTACCCAGAGTTCCGCCGGGGCTTTGAAAATCGATCGACATTTTCACGATATCTGCGTCGTCATCGTCATATCCAACGTCATCATCCCAGAACGCCGGCGCTGCACCCTCATCTATTTCATCCGAATTGGACCCCGACTCCTCCAGGAGATCTAGGAACGCCTGGGGCGGCGTCCGATCCGGATCTCGATTAAAAGACATCTAAAAAACAAAAATACATTTTTCAAAAAAAAAACAAAATAGTTAGTAACCCAATCGTGTCTGTGCTGTTGACCGTTGAGAAAGTTAATGGGCCCTCGCTGAGGTAGCCACGAAGACCCATTCTGTTCAGGGTTGGTCACACTCACGGGTCAACACCTACCTATGCGACGGCCTCCACGTATGAAGTGCGAGCCTGGGTAGGACTCTGGCCCTATGGTTAGTTTCCTATGCTAGGATTATCAAATCTTCCCTAATCAGCTTGAATTCCCCCACCTTATGGGCAGTTTCCCCTAGGAATCAAACTTCTGGCGTTTCTGGACGGTCTGCGCACCGTGCGGCATAAGCCAATCGACTGTGCACTCTGACTAACAACTTGGGTTGTCGACTACAACGGGCGAACCCGTCACCCCAGGCTGGTATAACGATCTTACACCGCATGGTGAGACACAGTCTAGATTTTCTCAGTAAATAAGCCCAAATTGAAAAAAACTTGTATGTTATTTTAAGCTGCATTTTAGTTTCTCTATAAAATCCGATATTCAAATAACCAAATTTCTCAAAAATAAAAATATCGAAAATAAAATTTTTTTTCCGTATTTTTGTTGTTGTTTTGTATCGATAGAAATGCAAGCCTTCTCTATACACATTGAGAAATTTCGGCTTTTGCCGCCAAACTATGAACTCTGAAAACGTGGTCAGTTTGTAAACGACGTGTAAATATCAAAATACATCTAATTCCTTGAGTATATACCTCCTACATTGAATAATAACGATTTTATAAGCGAAATAAACCGAAATAAACACTACACTCCCGAGATTTCGTTCGTTTCGAAAAAAATGTTGATCTCGACCGCCATTGACGTGTTACGACATTTCACAAATTTACTAAAAACTACGTGAAAAAAAGGAAATGGCCTTCTCCAGTCGGTAATTATCATTCCTAGACAATTTTAGAATGCATATAACTCACTTTTACGGGTAAAATCCAACTAAAAACACTTACAATTGTAATTTCGGTAACGAGTCGCGCGGCGCTCAGTCGAACGAAATGTCGCACTGGTGAAGCGGAATTTTCCACGAGTTGGCAGAGTTGCCATGTATCGTACAGATTTTATCGCATGATACTATCGTATACAGTAATGGTAACGAATCATTGGCTATTTTCTGGCATCAAACGATAAAATATAGAAGCGCGTTCTATTTTTTAATGGATTTTTTACCAAACGGCGACTGTGGCCTCCATCATGATGACCCTATTGGGACGCCTCACATTTCAACGTATTAAAGTTTATATCCCTAATGGGACGCCTCACATTTGACGGGTTAACATGAACTAAACATAAACAAATAAATTATACTTGCACTTGTAGGTATACAATACAACGGGCGAACCCTTCACCCCAGGAAGTTTTAACGATAGTGATTGTTTTGTCTCTCGTGAAGTGAGCGTAGAAGACTTAGAAACGATACAAACTAACCAACCAGCAAAGCCAACAACTGGCCAGAGTCCGACGCCTTACGGCGAGGCACTAGAAAGGTAACCCAGCGGCTCTGGGATCTCGCTTCCTGGCTACCAGTGTTGGCAGGATATCTACGTCTGGTCCGCCAGGATCATGATCAGGATACCTCCGACCTCCCTGGTCGACTTCGAACCCTTGATCGAATGGTCAAGGGTTTGAAGTCGCTTGCGCGGACCTCCACCTGCCGTATGTTCAGCGGTGATTAAGCTTGAATCTATCGCATCTTTGACCGTGGCATCTTTTTCCCGGCTGTGAATATCTATCTGCTACCTGATCCTGACGCTCGGCGGGATGACAGATCAAAATACACCCCCGCTGCTTAGGAAACAGTACATTTCCAGTCTCCCGACATAAATAAACTTACAATACAGTGCTACTGTAGTTTTGTATCAATAGTCTACATTATTCCATTGAAGTGAAAGGCATAACATAATTTTCTATTATCGTCTGCTCTTTCAATAATAATGACATTTTGAACATTGTTCTTCAAGTCGCTTCAATACTATACCATCCGCAATACAAAGTGGCGAGTCAGGTAATTTATTCATCGAAATCATGCTATCTCTTTCGCACTTGCACGGCCTTATGGAGCGGTACCTGTAACCCTAGTGTAGGTAGTCTTACGCGTACAAAAGGAATGTCGATAAAATAATGAAACGAGGGAAATAAATATTATTTCAGTATTGTTCATTACGATAAATATTAAATAAGTTAAAAATATAAATATTGATATTGAATTATTAAAATAAAAATATAGTTGACAATAAAATAATTGTTATACAAAAAAAAAAAAAAAGCTAAACAAAGAAAGTCAGCAAGCTATTCATATTCGTCTTCACTGTCACTATCGTCTTGTAGATTAATAAAATGACAATGGGTGTCAATTATATGTGCTTTGGCCAGGTCTTCGTTCTGGAGATTTTTGAATTCGATTCCGAATTCGATCTAGAGTTTGTTCGCTCTTTCTTGGTTGTTGAAAATCAATTTTCCTTATGACATCAGGGTCTTCTTTCAACTTATGCAACCACTTAAAAATATTGAGAATGACATGCCAGCTTTGCTGGTTAACATCACTTCTTAACTTGGTCAAATTAGTTTTGCAAAAATCTTCCAACATGATGTAGATTCACAAACAGAGTTCGTATAACGAATGAGTTATGCTCTTTGGACATTAAGCCTTTTATAGCAGAATATTTTGTTATCAATAATGCATAATGGCCTACATAATACGCACAATAATTATAGTAGACGAAAACTAATTTGGCAAAAGTGTCTTTAAAATGTCATAAAATGTCGAAATCGAACTGTTACGGTTACCACAATTAATAGTCCTAATCGGTTAGCTACTTACCACCTATTACGGTATTTACTCACCGCTTTTGGCTAAATCTAGGAATTTTATCTATCTATCTAATTTTAGCAGGCAAAAGTCTTTTCATTTTTCGGATTAATATATAGCCTATGACACTCACAAATAATGTGGCTTTCTATTGGTAAAAGAATTTTCAAATGTTCAGTAGATCCAGAGATTACTTCCTACAACGTCACAAACTTTACCTCTTTATAATATTAGTATAGAAGTATAGATTGCGATACGGTCGCGGTTCCATACCTATGTCTTATTATCTCTTTAACTATTTATGCAGTAAAAGAAAAAAGTCCTTTGTTTTAAACACTTGAGACGATAAATTTACTTATTTTGATAAGAATTCATAATTAATAAAATATAAAATTTAGACATATGCTGTCGCTGACTTTTTTGTAGTCATTATCAAGCTCTACAACTTTTCTCTAGAACTTAATCATATATCTTTCATCGTTAAGGCAGTGTTAGTTAGAAACATTTTTGATGGACCGCTTATTCTCCGACTTACTTTGCAAATCCGACTACCACGAAGAAGTCTTTCCATTTTTCGGTTTAGTATATAACTCATGACACTCATAGATAATGTGGCTTTCTATTGGTAAAAGAATTTTCAAAATCGGTTCAGTAGATCCAGAGATTACTTCCTACAACATCACAAACTTTATCTCTTTATAATATTAGTATAGATAAATATTTTATCGACATGGTACCATTCCTATGTTAACTGTCTCTAATTGCCCCAGTCGCCAGTTTGTACTGCGGATACTATAGAAGGAAACTCGTGGAGATACTACTTTCTTCTGTCCAGGTAATAAATAGATGTAGCAAATAAAACAAAGGCTGCGTCGTGAGATATTTTTTTGAATAGCTGGCGTCACTTGCCCTCTCCCATTTTTCTCTTCATCCTCTTCTATTGTGGTCACAGCCTTGATGATGTCATCGTCTGCCAAAAACTGATTATTTTCCTCTTCACCACCAGCCATCCACTTTCTGACGTCATCTGTTGTCAAAACAGTATCAGCTATATCCATGAGCTGTTTATTAAACACAAATTACCAAGCTTGGCAGCTGCCTGTATAAAAACGCCGGATTACTGGCAGGTCCGAAGGAGTGACGTGCCGGAATATAGAGGGAGTATTGTATATATGGAAATACATTTCGGATCAAACCCAAGTTTGAAGAATTAAACTAGACGTTGTAAAACCAAAATCGCAAGCGAAAGATCCAGGATCCCCAGACAGTTGAATCTAAGAGAATATTCTTACATTTATGGAGGTGTACTGTATTACGTAAATTTATTTATTATCGCCTCATTTGTAGTTCTGTGTCTTGCGTGGTCATGTCAGTGTCGTCAGTGACATGCGATGATCGTGGCTTTTTGTCGCTTTCAATGAAGACGGAGGCGCGCATCGTTCACAATCGTGGCAGGGGTTCTCCCGTTAGCGGCCTCGCAGCGTCCGAGTATGATATTAAAGGGCCCTACACACATTTGTATCCATCGTCACGAACGTGTCGGCGGTGGCTGCACACGGCCATACGTAATAACTCTTTAATAAAACAACTGCCCTCGCGTCCGAGCTGACTCCCCCCTCTCATTCTTCTCCCTGCGTTCGCTCACCAGATTCAACCAAGAGAGACGAGTTTGCCCACATCTTCTGGCTCAGTCCCGTACTGGGATGCACGAATGATGTAATATATTATTTAATGTTAGCTAAAAGGAGAGAAACTAAACCCCAGAATCAAACTGTCAGGTTCGGATTTAGAGCGAGTCCGGCAGTATAAATACCTCGGTGCGTGGGTAAACGAAGAATGGAACTGCGAACAAGAAATTCCTACCCGGATTGAATTCGCCCGAGCATCTTTTAAGAAAATGGAAAAGGTAATATGCGGCCGGAAATTTGACATCAAGCTCCGAATACGAATTCTCCATTGCTATGTGTGGCCTGTGATGTTATATGGTAGCGAAGCTTGGACCCTGAAAGCTTACACCCAGGAGCGTCTTAAGCATTTGAAATGTGGTGCTACCGGAGAATGCTTCGCATTAGCTGGATCCAGAAAGTTCCCAATGTTAGAGTACTCCAACTTGTCGGTAGAGATCGCGAACTTTTACCCGTAATAAAGCAAAGGAAAGTAGCGTGCCTGGGCCACGTGCTGAGACATGAGCGATACCAACTGCTTCAGCTCATTATTATGTGGAACGTTTGCGGTAAACGACGGGCTGGAAGAAGAAAAAAGTCTTGGCTCTGCAACATCCGAGAATGGACAAACGTCTCAAGCGTCGAAGAACTATGTATTTCGCTTGGCCCAAGACAGGGAAAAATTCACAGAGCTGGCAGCCAACCTCCTCTAGGAGAGGCACTATAAGAAAAAGATAAATGAGAGACAGTAAGGATCGCTCATCTTATTCAGTTTCATTTTTCAAGTTTTACCTTTTCGGCCTCCCAACAAACGAGCAGGGAAAGTATTGTGAACGCGCATTTTATTTTTTGAGATGAGGGATAAAATATCCTATTCGAGGCCCCCTGAGACGATTAAGACAATTTCCAGTTGGAAGTCTGTCTGTGTGTCTGTGTATCTGTATGTTTGTGTGTATTTCTCCAATATAGCGCCCAAACGCTTAATACGATTGAGCTGAAGTTTGGCATGCAGGTATTATTTGGCCATTGCAAGAATGGATAAGGTTGTGGTTGATGTCGGTCCATCAGGAGGTGCATTAGTTATATTTCAATCTCGAAATATTGGACATGACTTTTGGTTCGCAAATGCATTGTTGGGCCGAAGCCATGTTGAATTTTCACCGGTCAGTATATTTATGTAAACAATTGAATCAAACGTGTGTATTGCATTGCATTCTTACTATTAACTGCACTCGTCGCCAACAACGTTTCACGCCGTTGACTCTCGATATATTCAAAGTGAAAAAATGACTTCAAGTTAAAAACATTTTACTGACAATTTGAATCAATGAAAAATTTTACTACGTATCTTTTCGAATTATTGACTAAGAATATCAAATATTAGGCTTCTATTTTGATTATTTATATTTATAATTTGACAATCTAGTAGTTAAATTCTTTACTACCTACGTATGTTCAGTAAAGAGTAGTAACGAGACTTACTATATACCTAACACAATTATTTTGATACGTCTAAGAGCCGTCAATTGGACATGACGAAAATGTACTGTAACGTAAACCTTCAGTAAGTCCTTGGCTGTTGCTACTACTACTTGTACTACTAAGTCCGCGCCCCAGTTTCCGGAGACGTAACCGATTTTAATACCATTTCATAATATATTATATTATATCTGCTTAGATGACATAGTGCAAATAAATATTTAAATCTTCGTAGTCGGAATATCGCCTTATTTTAAAACAGACAATATTAATAAAGCTTTTGAGTTAAAGTACTTAGAGACAGTTGAGAAAAATGTTGTACAGCTCCATGCATCTTACTAGTTAAATAGTCATTAAGATATAATATAATTTTTTAGAAGTCCGTAAGTTTATAGTTTCTTCAGGAATTTTATTGTAATAGTTAATACGCTGCCACATAAAAAAGAACCCTACTTTTTTGGAAAAAAATCTTTTTTTTTTGTCTCTTGTTTTCAATGTAGCGATCACTTACTTTTGTGAATTGTGTTAAGTGTTTGCGATCAAATATTATATTTGCAAAAATAAACTGGGAAGCAAGTACGTATGAGGATATCAATTTCTTAAAAAAATTAAGTAAATTGTCAACCTATTTCGCCCCTGTATTGGATGTCGTCCTGCCAAGCGGCACATCCATCTGTTCCGGGGCGATCCGGCCCAGTACTGGTTGTCTGGTCCTCCGCGGGGCCCTCGACTGCGCCGCGTGGAGGCGCCGTAATTTAGTGGCGGATCGCATGAGGTGTAATATTTCTCCTGCGAAATTGTGAGTTGTCGGCCGCGCCAACGGGGCCCGCTGTAAATCGCCTTGTTCCACTCCGCCTCTCAGCGCCGGAGGCGCGCTGCTCAGCCGCGTTCTGCCAGCTATGTAGCTAGGTTATGCCGCCCGGTCTCTCGCGTCCTATTCCTTTCAGAAAGTTTCAGCGCTGATTACGCCCGCATGGCACATGCTTTCATTCTTTCAAAAACTCTCTCTTTCAAAAAAAAACCTAATCACAAAATTTCGGGGTTGTCAAAAATAAATCCCGGGATTCCAAGATCAAATCTCCCAATTAACACCATCCTATCTCCACGAGCTTTCGAACCATGTATCCCGAAATTTCGGGATTGTCAAAAATAAATCCTGGGAGACCAGGATCAAATCTCCCAATTAACACTATCCTAGCTCCACGAGCTTTTCGAGCCATTAGGTATGTTCCCACGGTCTCTTAATTCGTTACCCTCTGTTAATTTACTCAAAATTTCCTGTCATAATAATAATTTTTACTTCTACTCTTTCTGTGTCCAGGTTTTACCTCCATCTCCCAGAAAATATACCAAACTCGCCTTCGTTAGAATCATTCAAGACTCACCTCAAAAAGTACTACCTTTCTAAGAAGTAACCCAGTTCTTCTCCTTCTCTCTCCTTCCTCACCCAGTTTCCTCTCATCTGGCATTATTAGTTTTAAATACTATGGTACGAGTAGTTTGTATCTTAGGCAGACAAACCTATTTGTTAAATAAATAAGTATTTATTTTCACAACGCGCCTATGTACTGCGATTAGGTTAGTTGTAAGATATTGCCATGTGGCAATGAGCTCGACTTTTTTTATTATATTTTTTCAAGTGTAATACAGAGTGTATTATTACTATTATTATTGGGTGATAAAATCAATCCCACAATATCGAGATTGGAATATTGGGCAATTAAATCGCCATGGAGAAATCCAGCATTAATTAAATCAGTCAAAAGAGAAGAAAATTAATAAAACTCAAATATTTCATTGGGACGAATTGATCGTTAAAACATAACTTTTGACATGTTCTTTGATCGTGCGTATATCACTTAAAGCTAAAACCCTATTTGTCAGAGCATGGACATTTATAGTGTTTTAGAGAGTGTTTATGCCATGCCACCCACGATTTTCTGTCTAATCTGAAGCCTTACATGTTGATGTCGAATACTTTCTTATAAATCTCAATGGATCAGTTATGAAACTTTTGAAATATTTGTATGATTCTGAACATTTTCAACGATATCATCTGGTTTTATGTATAAAGGATCAAGGAACATGCCTGGAATTTATTTGTTGGTGTTTGATATGTAGATATTACTCTGGTGTGTACATGAATGTATCAGATACTATTTGAAGAGTAGCACTTCATATGAGCGTTATTCATCAAAATTGTTAACAAGTCGGTGCTTCTGAACAAAGAACTTGTAAAAGCATATTGCATAATAAGTCAATTTCAACATCCTGGGCACAATATACATAGAGTAGCTTCTCTTAGAATAACATTAAAAACGAATCGAGCTACGTTACGAGTTCTAAGGGTTACATTTGCCACAAATCGTGCTGCAGTTGAACGAATTTCGCATATGCCGCTCCGCCGACTCAGATATTCAAACGTTTGAGAATTTTGAAAACAGGCTCTTTGCCGAACGTCTCTCCTCCGCCACTCAAGAGAGCGTCTACTCTTCTAACTCAGCATACTGTGTTCTGGGGGACTATATCATGAATAGAAATATAGACAAATTTACAGAAATCCGAAACCAGGACAGGTGGATGCATCTTGGTACAACAATCTTCGAGAGTGGATCAAAATGTGCACTAATGCTTGTTTCGTGATTGAGACCTACTGGCAAAGAGTCCTAATTAATATGCGTGAAAAACGGCCATGTGAAGGTGAAGAAGAGGATAGAGTGGCGCATCTAAGTCCGACCGGGCGGTAGAAGCCCACGTCTCAGGCGCTTGTTCTCGCGGCACGTAGCGGCGGCGGCTCGCGGCTTTTTACCAGCCGACGGGTAGGTAATATCTCAGCTGTCAGTTGGTCTCGCTTTGACAGCGGAGTGACATTACACGCCGGGATAAATATGAGGCTGTCAGTAAGGTTTATGTCGGGGAATTTATCATTACGTGACAGCGCCGCGCTGCTTGCTGCGTCTCTCTCGCCCGCCCGCTCGCGCGCCCTAGCACTGTCCCGCTCTCGCCAACCTGTCGGACCGTTTCCAACGATGACTCGCCGGCCTCATGACACCACCTTTATCTTTTTTGTCACTTTGTATTTATTTAGATTATTTATATTTACTAGAGTTTCTAAAAACGCGTGACAGGCACTTTCAAACATGTCAATGAAAGATACTAACGGTAATATGTAATTTTGTAGAATTCCGAATCCATCATATAAACAAAAAGAGAGAAGACATAATTATGAAAAAAACATGCTGTAGAATTCACAACTGATCTTGATTTATAATCACATGGCTGTTTCCATGGCTGTTCACAACTAAAAGCACAACTTTGAGCTTATTAAGATCCAGGAGGATCTCCAGTAATCGTAAAAGGTTACTTGGATGACCTACTAATTAGATCACGTCGACTAGAAGCTCCGAATTTGCTTTTCCGCGGTTAGAAATTATATACTAACATGTTTAAGCCTTTACCCATACAATATATGCTGTTTATTCTATATTGTTACATGCTATAGAAGGGTGAGATTACGAGTATATTGTCACTTGTCGAATAACGTACCCCAATGATAGTGAAAAAATACTAGGTATATAAGAAAGGCCTCTAGTTTCTACACAATCGGCTAGCCTATCGACCACCAGCGACAATTCAAGTTGTCTCGTTTTTCAGTTCATTTTCATCCTTTATTTCTCTTACATCAACAGACTATGGTCCTGTGATATTGTGACGCTCGTGACACTTTATGTAGCATCGACAGTCGCGCCACCGCAAGCAGTGGGTTGCCCTCGTTGCTTAAGTAATTAAATGGTTTTTACTAAATATTTGCGGTTTCTGTATTTATCCATATTGATACCACTATCTTTTCGATTTGGGCTTATTCAAGCCTTCAAGATGTATGTATCCAAATTATTAATTTATTGGGTATCGGTTATTTGTCAGTTAAGGTACAGTACATCGAGAGACCAGGAGACGCACTTTCGAGCAACAAAGTATTGTAGGAAAAGGATGCGAGGGAAGTAAGCATAGGGGTACGTCACGGCGAACGCTTTTGGTTAGCGTTACGCGCATGCAAAGTTTGGCGTATATCTCAAACGTTTGAACATCTACGTTGGCGGAGTAGTAGATATGTTGCCGCCATATACGAGCTCTTGGACTTCGTTATCAATTTTGTTCTAAGAGACGCTACTTACTGGTATACAGTGGTTAAGGTATCCTATGTTACAATTCTAACAATACCAAACACTTATAAATCGGTTTAAGCATTTAGAAGTTATGGTGGAAGTAAGGAACGGACAACATACATACATGAATCCTGAAAACATTACACTCCTTTTCTTGGGCAGTCGAGTAATAAGTAAGGGTACGTAATTTTCGCAAATAAAATATTAGAATTCCACAGTTTAAAAAATACAAAAGCTAATTTTTGCATTTTTTCGCAAAAATATGTAAATACGTCCCAGAAGGATGGTTGCCTGAACCGGGTAAGTACTTATTTTTTCCAAATAACTGCGATCGGCTGGATGACCTAGGTTATGTATGGGAATGTTATTATAGCTTTTAAAAACATTTTTATGTTTCTTCCCCGAAATGATCTCTTTAAATTTTGGCACGCTTTTGCAATTCAAAACCGCCGACAATTGTAGGTTGCCGTTTAATTCCCGACGCCCGTATGTATCATTATTGTATCTTTTTGTGCACTTTTAGACTTACGTTGCAATATTTGCTTATAAGGATATGACTATATAAATAGGATAGAAAACGAATTTACCCCGTGAAATTTGTAGGACCCGACGTTTCGGTGACGTTGCAGCCGCCGTTGTCTAGGGTAGACTGAAGAGCTGTCAGTCCGTTGTTTTGCGAGTAGGCCGCAAACCGCTGCAGCCACTGCGTAGGATATAACGGTGGTGGGGGGCCGGGCTCGGAGCGCGGGAATTTTGTTCCCGCCGCCGAACGCCGAACGCAAAGACGTAAAACAGGATACAGTGAGTGTTGCGTGCAAGACGGAATTTAAAAATTCCCGCGCTCCGAGCCCGGCCCCCCACCACCGTTATAACATACGCAGTGGCGGCAGCGGTTTGCGGCCTACCCGCAAAACAACGGACTGACAGCTCTTCAGTCTACCCTAGACAACGGCGGCTGCAACGTCACCGAAACGTCGGGTCCTACAAATTTCACGCGGTAAATTCGTTTTCTATCCTATTTATAATGTCAAACAACCGCGATAGTCTTCGATTTTATAACGATATTACTATCGCTCAAATGCAATCTATCAAAGGGAAACTATTTTAATATATCAACTAATTCCTTCTAATGGCGACCCATAGTAATATACTTGGTAAGGCAAAAGCAAATATATGTAGGTACTGTACTTATCGCATGCACTCAATGGAATGACTGACGTCATCAGGCACCAACGCACCAAACCGCGACCCGCAGGCTGAGATTAAACCTCAAGGTCATTCACAAGTGTGCTTTAAATCGTTTCGCTTTAAAAATTATAATTATCGAGATTTCGAGGAAATGTAGTAAAATGTAATATATTGGCAATTTTCGCCTTTATTCGCATATGTTTCGTATTATATACTAAAATGACGTACCCCTAGTGATAAGGTATATTTTAGCGACAGTGGGCCCGATTGCGTTTCTTCGTGAACTAAAATAGGAACTTAGTTCAACCGAACGAGATAGAGCAAAACGCTAGAACGGAATATGAAGTGAACTATCGTCGACTTTCTAGCACCAAAACTACCTGTCGATCTTATAGATGCCCGAATATGTTTAAACACAATTCATGTGGTGTTAGATTTTGCTGCTTTATCTACATACATTGGGTAGTTTTAATGCGGAAAAGTGACAACCGTTCATTTCACATTTCGCTCTGACTTACAGCTCTGTCTCGTTCACGTGAACTAATTTCCTATTTTAGTTCAAGAGAAACGCAATCGAGCCCAGTGTCATAATCCCGTAGCTGTCAGGCTGTGTGAGCCACAAAACTCAACGCTCGCGGCACGCCACGCCACGCCGCACGACGTGCAAAGTGAGCTTATGATATTATTATCGTTGTTTCTTTGCTAGTCAGCCGGTTCAGCGGCGAGTTGCGACCCCGCCATCTTAGAACGTAGAGCGTAGGTGTCAGAAGGCTGCCATAGTTACCGGCTTACGCACACGCCGAAGGGTGGACACTTTAATAGAATAAATATCTGCCGTAATAATAATTGCTGCGTTTAACGGCTACGGTTCATAGGCGATATTGGGCTCGATTGCGTTTCTCTTGAACTAAAATTGGAAATTAGTTCATGTGAACGAGACAGAGCAGTACGTCAGATCAGAATGTGAAATGAACGGTTGTCACTTATCCGCATTAAAATTATTTGAAATTACCCACCGAAAATAAAGCAGAGAAATTTAACACCGCACGAAAAAGTTCAACAGGTAGTTTTGGTGCGGGAACATATGTAGACGATAGTTCATTTCATATTCCGTTCTAACGTATTGCTCTGTCTAGTTCGGTTGAACTTTGTTCGTATTTTAGTTAACGAAGAAACGCAATCGGGCCCATTGTAGCTATTTTACTTTCCCGGCTCATCAACCGACTAGGAGGGATAGTATTGTGAATACGCTTCTGTGTGTTTGTCTGTGTGTATTTCCCTTGAAACGATTAAGACCATTTCCAAATTAAATTATGTATGTGTGTCTGTGGGCATGTGTGTCTATCTATCTATGTGTGGTCCTCCATGATAGCGCCCAAACGCTTAATCTGATTGAGCTGAAATTTGGCATACAGGTATGTGGTTGAAATCGGTCCACCAGAGGGCGCCCTAGTTATAATTTAATCTCGAAATATTGGACTTGAAGTTTGGTGCAAATGTCTTGTTGGGCCAAAATCACATCATGAAATTCTGGTTGGAATATCTCATATACAAGATAAACTAATAATAATTAAATTTCACCTCTCATTTTAATCAAATATGAACACTATCTGTTGGCGCTTGTCCGAACCCCGCCCTTAGACGAGAAACGAACCGTTCCGCCTAATGCGGTTGCAACAGATTCGCTCATCGATTTTTTATGAAATTATTATTCAAATAAAATCAGTCTTTGTCTACTTACTGGGAAAGTCTTAGGGTGATCATGCGATGCTCTCCCGATGACGCAAATGTCGGTGATTAATCGAAAAAATTCAATCCAGGAATACTGTATCCCGAAATCTCAAAAATTAAAACCTCCAAATCATGAAATAATTTAGATCGTAGACAGTGCTGCCAGGATTGGTTCTAAATTCCGTGGACCAATCCCGATTCCGGGATTATAATGTCAACAAAAAAATGTAATCCAGAAATATGAGAATGGCTTTTTTTCGGACTTCAAAGCCTGGGTTGTCGAGTTGTCGTTATTCTAGCTGCTGCATTACCAGACAGATTTAGCCTCTAATACCCATTACCCGACTGTTAGGTATCTAATGATACAGCGGCGTCGGGTGCCGCCCTCGATTGTAGTCGTTAAACCTCGCCATAATCAGCGGCATAGTCGCTGATCAGACACCAATTTCGGCCTTCTGCAGACGTCATAAAAAACCGGTGCCGCCTGGGACGGTTCCTCATCGGGGAGGACAAAATAAACACTTTTAGGACGAGGCAGGCCACGGAAACTGGTCATTACCAGTCGGGGGTTATTTTGTGATTAGCGATGCTTCGTCGAGGTATTGACTTTGCCGACGGCCTTATGTGAGAATGGCCTAATGCGATTCCTACGTTTAGAGAACTCCGGTACTTGGGTAAGTGTTTTCCAGTTCGCTCCTAAAGCCTTGATAGGAAGTAAGATTATGACCTAGATTACATGCGACTACCCCGTCTACTACCCTGACAATTTCACATTTAGGCTGTTATCCAGGCTGTTTTCTATACCTACTCTTTCATAATTTGCAATGTTGACTCCAAAATCAAATTCAATAGAAATAAAATAAAAAATAAGAATTACTAATTTCAGTGTCCACAATAAAATAAGCATTATTAATGAGCCCATGTTTCGCCAATAGGCAAAAAGGTCGATGATGCGAGACATTAATAGGGATGGTTGTGCGTGGGTGAGAGTGGTCAGCGAAAATAGTGAAAATAATGAAGTGAACATATTGTTTATTATGGGACCAATAATACCTCAAAATTTATGGGACCAATAATACCTCAAATTAGATTTTATAAAAAAATTAATAATAGGTTTGCTGCTGTAGAAAGAGTTGGTAGAGACTTGCATTTTTTTATAGAATTTGATTCGATTTGATTTCATTGGTTTAGCTAGAGGTCGACATCCATTGTCTGGATAAAACAATACATATAAAGAAGTATGTAAAAAACTACATAGCGCTATCGATTGATGTTTAACTCTACTTGTCGCGTAGCATTTGTACAACGTCCACTGGCCAAAATGCAGCACTAATAATGGTGATCTCCGTGTTAGGAAGAGGTTTTGCCATTTTTTTCTCATCAGCTCGCGTGATGCTGTGTCGGCGTGATGAGCTTCCAAATTATGTGGGATTTCGTGTAATAAATATTTAGCCCTGACAGGTAGGCGGGCACCGACGGCGCTCAGAACATCACAATGGCCAAAAAAGATGCAAACAAAATTAGAATGCAGAGCGCTTATGTTTGTTCATATTTTATATGTATATGATTACGAATACTTCTTGCTATAAAAAATCTAATGGTCGCTATTATCCTACCATTTGAATGCAAATAGTTTGAGAACATAAATTGAAAACACGTCTTATCAGAACTCACAATCAACTTGTCAAATAGCCATCAATTACGCCCATATATTTTATGGTAAAATGACCTATCAATAATAATTGACAGTCTCAATTGCATTTATATAGCACTAGAAATATGACAAGAGCATACATTTATCATACTTCACAGTAATAACATAGGTAAGTACCTATTCAGTCTTTTGACCTTTCATTTGTTATTCAAATTTTGTATCTTTATATTACCTTCGCTTTTTATATTATTTTACCTCAGTATTTTTATATCACCACATTTTTGTGATTAACCTGTGTATATAATAATATCCATGTACCGCAGAATAAAATCCTTTCTTTTTGGAATCCAGCGAAATGTATTCATAACGACCGTAAAAGATAACTTGGAATCTTCAATTTCGAACTCTATATAAAACATAGGAGAGAGGGATTTTTCATTTAATTTTATTTGGAATATAATAATCGTGTTATAAACAAAAATCCAGCCAAGCCCAAGCAAATGTATAACCTTTGAAGCAGCGCTCTTAAGTCGTGTTGGTGGCAATATACCTATCTTTAGCATCGATATATTAGCTATGTATGCCATCAGATACAAATAAATTGGCTCCACATACCCTTTGCTAGTAAATCATGTGACAGAGAGAGCAATAAATTGAACAGTATGCGAGAGAATAGCGCGCCAATATTCTTCGCGGAAGCTCTCACACCGGAAACGGTCGGCTGTCTGCCAGCGGACTGCGACCAAACTACTACTGTCCGGCTTTCAGTAGTGGTTTTGAAAGGGTCATTTTCGAGCGCGAAAGGCCCATCTAGGGGATCATATATCGCAGATATTAACATTTTCCGTCATTTAGCTGCATCATATGTTACAAGGATATTTTATTAAAAATCCTTGGAATTAGAGCTAGCATAGCTTCCGTCCTCTGTAGAAATAAAGGAAGGAAAGAAAAGTGTGTCATTATGTATATATGCATGGTACTGTATCTACGGTGAACCAATTGTTTGAAGCTGTCTTTAATAAAAATTCTTACAAGTATTCAATATTCAAATAAAGTGTGTACGGGTTGAAACCCGCAATAGTTAAATAGACCTATATCGTTATTTTCGAAACGCTTGTTAATTTCTTCGGAACTATGTTTTAGCGTCTTGTGCTGTAATGATCAAATTTGGTCGAGATGAGTTTATACGTATTTCCGAAAGGCAAAGTAAGGCATTCTCAGTTGTTCATATCGTAATATATTTTGAATGATAAAATTTGGCTATAAAGTATTATTTTTTTTTAAATATATATCCGATATGGACATCCCAATTGATACACCTGTCAAAAGTGAGTCCAATATATCTTTCAGCGATGATTTCCCCTATCTGATTGCATATATGAGTTCCTTCATGCTCTGATGGTTGATGCATTTAATACTGTAAATATCAATGAATTTAACTATATATTAAATAGCTATAGAGTAGGATCAAAAATAATGCCTTATAATCTAATATCGTGAGTTCAGAACGTACTCAGAGCAAGAAACACAAGTTGTTGCAAACACTTAAAATACAGCATACCTATTTATAATTATCATATTTATTTTATAGTTATTTATCATACCATCATCAAGTAGGTACAATGCATTAACAACCTCTACGGTCGATAACAGGGAGAAACATGAGGGTGATTTTTGGATCAATATAGAAAATGTCGCATATGAGATGACGTCATTTTCTATCGCTTTTGAATAGGGATTGTGACTCAGATATAGAATACGAAATTATTAGAGATATGACGTCATCTCGTATATACATTTTCTCCAACGATTCAAAAAATACTACCGTTGGTCCAAATAAATCGATGTGGTCGTTCAGTGTTTTTTTGACTTCAGCAATTCATGAATGTTGCACAATAATGTTTCTCTGCGAAAAAATGTAATAAAAAACTATGGAATATTATAATATACTCTGTTGGCATAGATTAGTGGGAGGGGGAGGGGGCCGAATACAAGATAAGCAGATACTCGGAAACTAGCAAGAAAAACGAAGGCAAAAAATATTTTTTTTTGGCTTTTAGAACCCATTATAGCCTTGAAAAACAATAAGAAATCACAACTTTCCGAGTGTTGTAATCGATGCCTGATGTCTCCGACTATACTGTTGATTTAAACAATAAAAAATAATGTTATATCTGCCGAGAAAACTACAAAATTATAAACACGATTATTTGCTCAAAATCTTGTGTTTATTTGTTTATGGTTTTTATTTATTGTGGCCATAATTCTCGTCAGCTTTCACGATATCTAATCGTGTCATTTAATTTATGACCTCGTTTCTCTTTGGCTATATAAACTAATAAAATACTTCATAGCTCTTACATTTTATAGCAACTAGGTTAGATTGCAAATCTTTGTAGCGAGATCGAGATACCCACTGTCGTTTATTTTCGATTCGTTATCAAATACTAATTGTAAACTAAATGTTACTTACTTGCTATGTGATATTCCATTGTTCTGTCGACGTCATTTTCTGTCTTGCTCCAGCAGGTTGCTCTACGTATTAAACTCGGTTTGACCTTGCAAATGCTAGAATAATAATTGAAAGATCAATAATAGCGGTTTTGAACTAGAGCGGTCAAAGTTCAATTGTAATCGTTCAATCAATCAATAAATAAAATTACAAGTTAATTTTCAGACTTTAAAATTAAGTTTAGGTCGTCTATAGATTATAATATGTATAATGTAAATCTCTTCAGACCTTCCGGTTGAGTCAATAAAGATGACTGCTGCTCATTACTCGTAGTGGTCCCAGAGTGGCGCGCCCGGTCGGCCCCCAAAATTACAGGGCCTGGCCTGGCAAAGCCTAGAAAGGCAAGCCGACGTCGCGCCAGCCAAAGTGACGGACCAGGCGCCAAGTCTCCAGGCCCTACAAATCGCCCGACCCCGCCTTCGAGGATAATTTTATGGTTAATGATAACGCTGTCAAGTCTGACTGCTAAACTCTATGATTATTCCCCATTACTTGACTAGCTATCGATGAAGCCCCTCGGGTTTCTGGCGACTGTGACGCTGCAGTTAATCTTTAAGACTGTTGGCGCCACGCATCTTTTTTATTTATTTTTCGATCGTTGTCTAATCGGATGAACAAGTTTTAGGAAACAGTGTGATTTGACTATTTCCAATTCTCAGTTCAACAGTTATACACGAGGCAAAAAATATAAAATTTTAGAGATCGATACAGTGACTCACTGGAAGAAGACCTGGTTAAGAAAATTTATGTGACTCCAAATATTAAGGGTGGTTGAGTAGTGAAGCGGTTTTTATGGGTATTAAAAAATAGTGTAGTGTTTTTGGATATTGAAAAATAGTGGTATGATATATTTAATAGTTATTATTATATAACATAGAAATAAAAGAGAACACATTAAATGGAAATGGGGCAATTCGGTAAACGCAGAGGAAATATTCATAGTACAAAAACGATGCTTACGAATAATATGTGGAATTCCAAAGACTGACAGCTGCAAACCACTATTTAAAAAGGAGTTTGTGCTAACGTTTATATCGATATACATCTTGGAAACCTGCAAATTTATAAGGGACCACGATCAGTATTTCAAAACAAACAATGTTGAACACGGCTATAACACACGAAATAAACATGAGCTACAAGCACCCAAGCCAAATTTAACTCTATTTAAAAAAGGAATGTTATACAATGCAATAAAAATCTATAACCACCTACCTGCAAATATCAAAGAAATAAAAGGAAAAGGGTTTACCGCAGCGTTGAAAAAATGGCTTATCGATAAAAGCTTTTACACATTAAACGAATATTTCTCATAATATTATATTGTAGGCATGCATTTTCATTTTGTTTTTAAATTAATTCAATTAGAAAGATTACAAATTTTCAATTATATACATTTCGTATTTATAGGCGGATTTTTGATTATTCCTTGATTTTGATTTTTTTTCATTATTTTTTTATTATTGATGAATTATTTTTTATTAATTGTTTTCTACTGTTACATTTTAAATTATATACATTTCGTATTTATAAGCGGAATTTTGATTATTCCTTGATTTTTGATTTTTTCTTTATTTTTTATATTATTGGTGAATTATTTTTTCTAATTGTCTTCTATTGTTAGCTCTACTTATCCGGTCTGTTTAAATTTTTTTTTCATGTTAAACCAGTGAAATAATTGCATTTTTAATAAGATATTATAATTAGCAGATAAGTCAATTTAGCAGATAAGTAAATTTGTCAATCTGTTTTAATAACAGGTAATTGTGAGATACATAGTTTTACGCATTATCACCATAAATGTACCACCACAATTTCGGACAATAAAAATATTTCTATTTCTATTTCTATTTCTAATATGTAACTGACAAAGAAGACAAGAAAATATGCAAGAAAGCCACAGAACGATATGAAAAAACGTGATCGAAAAATAGTTCCACATTACAAAATCGTGAAATAGCCAATAAATGGAAAATCATCTCTCCTTCTATCGTAAACAAATTGGACATAATCGCGAAAATATTTAATTCGATATTCGATTATTTTTGTTTTTGCTTTATTTTATAGGTGCTGATCTTGAAATTGTTGTGAATGTTGTGGAAACATGTTATTTTTATATTAAAATTCTACCATATATAAAGAAGAAAGAAGCTAACAAATTTATTATCGGCAGCAACACAGATGCTCGGTAGGAAAGCTAAAGATGGGGAACCGATACGAGTACATATTTATATACGTGGAAATACTCACTGAATCATGACATCAAATAGGTACTATTATGCAACTATGGACTGGCTAAGAAGAAACGATTCAAAAAGTTACAGTAATCTAATCTAATATCTAAAGGATCGAAGGTATTTCAAAAGTTATGGCCCTGGTTTCCATGTCCTGCTTTAATAAAGCATCTACTTCATTATTCCATAAGCGTCCTCATAGCCATTCGATGAGAGTTATAATTACATGTTTGTAGAAAATATTTCAACGACAACCTTGAGTGTATCTCACACTACTTTAAATGTAATTCTCTTTGAGTTTTATGATAATTATGATGTTTAACTATTCGTGCATAACTATACTAACTACTACAATTTGTTCCCGTATTTTCCTTTCACGTGTTTTTATTTGTACGTGTATTTTAGTTTCATATAGTTTTACATTGTGTAGGTCCTTTATTCCACTATTCTTTACGTTGCTATTATTCTTACAATATACTATTCCTTTTTATTGTCTCTCTGGTATTTCTTTACATTCTATTATTCTTTAATATTGCTTTTACTGCTTTTATTGTTCAATTGCTTTATACCTATTAGAGAAATATCATGATTTATGTCTTCGAGTGATATTATATAATATACTGTTCTTTTCTGCTTGAAGCATGGTCATTAATTTTGTCTTGGAATTATCATTTTCTTAATACTCCTGATTCTATATTTGTTTTATCATTCAAGAATTACGTGTCTTTATCAATTCAGAAGTCATCGGTTTGAAAAACCACTCTTCAACAATGTTTAATTTCTGAGACATACGTATGTAGTATCAGCTTGTCATGCTTCATTCACCAGTTGAATGTTAGAAAAGCTAAGATGCTAACAATAAGAGACGATACTTCTAAAACAAAAGAAAGTGAAAAAACAAACCTGTCTCATGAAGCACCTACTTCACAGCTCACTGCTATCCGTCTCAAAATAAAGCACATAATATACTTATTTAAGAATTTCAAAAGACAACTCGCGTTATTTGAGTTCAACATCGCAGCATAAATAGGACACTGAAAGCACCGCCTTTTAGTGATTACTGCTCGCGCGCCAAGAGTGTTTGTAGAAAGTCTTAGCGCGACTTTGTTTAATATCAAAATCAACAATTTAGTGAAACGAAGTCGGCACTTTGGTCCGACCAGAACTATGGTGTTAATTTTCAAACATCGTCGTTAACGCGCCCGGACAAACAATTCGACCACACTTTCGACATTCAGGTGAATATTTGTCTAGAGGGGTTAGCTTGGAAAAGTTTTTGGAAAACGATTCGAAAGAAATAGGGGTCCCGAAAGGCAAGATGCGTTCTGGTGCTTTATGGCATTCTATGATAAGAATCTAGGATGTTCTTTGATTCTTCAGCGCTTTCAGTGGTGGTCTGGTGCTGCCCGAATGGATGTCTATTTGCTAAGCTTTCAACCTCAACTATATAATACTGCAAACGATTAATATTTTATTTCCGATTGGAAGGTATGGTATACCAGTATTTTTATCCAGGATTCTAGCGAAACTTTAATTTATTTACGGTTATGTTTATTAAATAGTATTCTGGTGATGACAAATAATAACATTTTTTCGAAATTCGAAATCGAAAGTATTGGTTATTATGTGCTATGTTACCTAAATTGCCATTAATCCTGTTCTAAGGCAACCGTTGTAATTTACTTTTATAGATGCGCACGGGTATTAATTACATGTACTTAAATAAAATTAAAAATACGTTGACAAAAAAGCACTAGCAGAAAAAAGCAAACAAAATTTAAAAATCTCTTTTTTCTCAAAAATCTCACACAACTTAAAAAGTTAATAGTTAAAATTCCAACCTTAAGATATGAAAGTAAAAAAGAAATATCATCAATGTCGTCAAAAATAATCACAGAAATACAACATAAAATATTAGTAGTTAAAAACAAAAGTTAGGGATAAATACACAATTCAGAATTATCATTAATATCAAACTCGGCCCTTTACATTGGTTAATTTTAGGGCTGGTCATGTAAATAGGTACCTAGCCTGCCTAGTGTTCGACCGAAGGTTCGGTTTCGTTTTTGGCCAGTTTAGGCTTAAAAGTTTCGATCTCCAAATATATTTCTGGCAATCAAAAAATCCTTTTAATAATTAATAAAAGGTACAACAGAAAAAATCTAATATCAAATAAAATATTCAGTAAAAATAATTTAAAATCATGAAATAGTGTTGAATTAATAAAATAAAGCTGTATAAATTATAAAGCCAGCAGAACAAATACACTGTTGTAAACTCATGAGCAGCATGCAAAAGCTATTTATTGCATGGTGTCTGCATTTTTTTGGCATTTCATAGAGTTATCCAGCAAATTGCAGGGTTTGGAACCCGTGCTCGAAGCTCTAATGAAGTACTCGAAGCAATCGAGGAATCTTTATATTGTTTACTATAAATCATCTTGTTCTCTGTACTTTCTGTGTGGTCGCTCTATCAGCAAGAAAACGTATAAAATTAAGACAGGGTGTAATATAGAGTTGTCTCACATCAAGGACACCGCAATCGTAGAATAATTTATAAAACGAATACTTAGGGTTGCGGCTTATAATTTTGATATTAAGTTTTTGAACTACCTCAGCAGGGTTCAGAATAAACTTGGCGATGGCACCCTAACCGATAATTCCGTATCCCGGGACGCTCTGAGACACGGCAAAGTAAACAGTTTTTAGCTCTTTGGGGCGTAAATGTTCCTTAGATCCCTTAATATGTAGGCAATAGTCTTTATCCTAGTGGATAAATGGTCAATAAGGTCAGACCACCTTAGATTGTTATTTACTATTAGGCTTAAGCACATAGTTGACTGCACTCTTTCCAGAGGGCTACAACTACAATGATGTCTGCGCATATATTCATGAATAGTAAATGAGTTGGTGGCGGATGGCTGACATTTTTAGTTGATGCTAAACGTCAAATATTTTTAATTTTTTTACGTCAATAATTTCAAATATTTTTTAATAAGGAGTAATACAGGCATTTTGTACGATAATTAACTTTAGCAATGACATAATAATATGGTCCACTGCTGTCACTAATTATGATGACAGTGTCGTTAGCGAACGACAAAATTATACTTTGTGTAAGGCAACAGAGATAATTAATATAGATGAGAAATAAGACATGCTCTAAGACAGCACCCTCTAGTATGCCATGTGTTAGTCCCTCCCGACCACTGTAATTACCAGTAGTAGAGGTGATATGTGTTTTGCCTGCGAGATAGATCTCAACCGATTTTGGTTGTGTGTCCGTGGTTCCAATAGCTTCAAGTCGTTTCAAGAGAATCATATCATGGGATACAGTGTCGAATGCTTTTACCAAGTCTAAGAACACACCTAAGCATTTGTCGTAATTATCGAGTGAACTAAAGATATTTTAAGTTACTTAAACAATAATAGCGTTTGATGTACGTATTCCCTGTCTGAATCCATATTGATTGGCAGAGAAGATGCTATTGGTTTCTATATATTTAATCAACTGCTTTTTGACTATCTTTTTAATAATTTTAGATAACATACTTAACAGAGAAATGGACCTATATTTTATCTAGGTCTGTTTTATTTTCAACTTTAAAAGCTGGTATTATTTTAGTAAATTAAAGGTCGGTTGGGAAACCCCTTCCTTAAAACTTAAAGTTATTAATGGTGCTATAGGTGGACTTACAGTATCACATGTAAATCTATTAAGCCCTTTATGAAGGCCAACGGCACCAGAGGAATATGACTCTTTGAGTAATTTTTATCGTTTTGATTTTATTTACTTCAAGAGAAATTGTAGGAGTTAGCAAAAAAGCTAGTAGAAAATTACTAGATGTTAGCGTATTGGTGCTCGCAATATTTTTATTTATTATTACTGTGCCGTATTTTCCTACAATTGCAAAATATTTCTTAAAATAGTTTAATCGCAGATGAGGGCTTTCTTTGGCATGGATAACTTCATCTCCAATCTTTATTATTTCGATGTTTTGCTTTAAGATGGAAATATTAGAAGCTTCCTTAATAAGGTCCATACGTTCTTTGGATCTCCCTTAGATTGCACTAGCTTGTACTTGTAATAGTCCTCTTTGGTTTTTGTCATAATTTATTGGATACATTTCGAAATTTTAAAGTTTATTGGTGAAGTTT
This sequence comes from Micropterix aruncella, assembly GCA_944548615.1. Lineage (NCBI taxonomy): Eukaryota > Metazoa > Arthropoda > Insecta > Lepidoptera > Micropterigidae > Micropterix > Micropterix aruncella. The sequence goes on along the minus strand of OX155955.1, from coordinate 20,396,811 downwards.
AGGTCGTTTTGGTTTCTTCTTGATGCCAAATAGAGTTCTCGCAGCGATGAATACAAAAGAGATGCCGCTTTGTGATCCACCGTTTGAGTTTTCAGCGTTTATGCGGTATGGTGAACAACCCTCCGTGAAAGTTATATTTTAAAATGCTCAAATATTTTAATGAAATTGTCTACTTCGCTATTTACATCACTAGCCTCGTAACCTGGAAACCATTAAACCTGTTTTAACTTTTGAGAATATTATCGTAGTCCACACTATTTCTACTAATTACATTGTTAGTAGCTATTGTATGTTTTCCAGATTGGGATAATATAAAAAAATATAGGATAATGGTCAATGATAGCCATTCGATAAATAATAACATATGAAGCATTTTTAAACAATCACATAACACGATCCAATCAATTGTCAGAGCGTGTTCTTTTATTTACTAATCAACATGAAATATGTAATGTCATTACATTCAGGTATTCTTTTACTTATTTTTCTATCATTTAACCTTTGAAATACAAATTTAAAGTTGTATTCTGGTCGTCTTTATACATATATCGTAACTACGTGTATAATAATATTTATCTATTTAATATACAGCAATGTATTATCGACGCAGTTACGTAGTAACCCCTTCGCTGTTACAGTGCGTGCTCGACGACTCTACGACACTGTTAGCAAGTCGGTAGCGACGGGACCACACATGACTTCAAAAAATGTTTATTTACGTTTCAAGATTAAGGGATGTTATTATTGCTCCAGGCGGCCGCCTCCAGAAAAGGGTGACTAAGTTTTTCCCTCCCTTGTTCTGGGAAGGTTGATACTTATGCGTTTATTTATCCCGCAGAAGCGAACAATGATTTTTTCACGGTAGCCGTTGCGCATTTTCGGAAAGACGATCGTTTGGGTGCATGCAAATCACCTTTGTTCGGGGAAAAGCCATCAGCGCAGACACGCGCAGTAACTCAAAAAACGTGTTTTAAGTGCTGATGCGTTTCTATTAACGACAGTGTACCGAGCGGGCTTTGTTAGTATAATGGCACTGCGTTATGACACTAAGATGTCTTTTACAAAAAAGGGGAAGTAGGGAAGAGTTGCTAATGTTATAGTAATTGAGTTTGGAGCAACAAAGCAATGGAGGTTTCTTTGAAGTACCTACCTAATATTTTCGTAGTAGGGTTTAGGACCAGATACTTTTTGAGGTGGGATCGAAAGTAAAACGACTCAATGCGGTGATTCTGAAACTTTCCTATCGAGATTCCAATAAGCAATAGCTGGAATAGTTTTTTGCAGGCAAACATTCTGCATTACCTTGACGGTCATTCTGAGCTTTGTGTTGCCTATTCTAATATGATGCAACGATTAGATTGACAATATTGAAATTGACGTCTTTTATCTATGGTTTTAAGCGGGTAAATTGACAGCGAGATTTCACGTTATTTTTATTATTATTAGTTATTTTTTATTATTATTAGATCCATAACTTATTTTTAAAATTATGTATTTTGAAGTATGTACAAGCCATTGTTTACTTAGTAAGCTTGACTTAGTCCTGGCCCAAGCCTAGTTAGGCGGCGTTGATTTCAAGAAACATTTGGCTGCTGTGCTCTATTTTGCTACTGTTTACAATGAAGCCTCTAGTGATAATGTAGTAAATGTACTGCAGTTAAATAAAATGTGCCTTTCTTGAAATAAATAAATAAATAAAATCTGTAACGTTGAAAACGTTTAGTGTGTATGTTGAATATTAAAAATTATGGTAAATATTACAAATTCTACAACTTAAATTCAGCATCCAGCCATTAAGCATAGTGTTTAAGATGGGAAAAACAGCGTCACATTAGATTGGAGTTAATGTCAATAAAATACCATCTCCAGCGAATTTTGAAATAGTTCATTCTATTGTATCACATCGACAATTTATTTAATCATACTGATGATTACTAACATATGACGTATAGAATTCTAGGTAAAGAAAATGACAATTAAAATTGGACAAGCTAGAATGAAATTGGAAAAAAGGATTTCTTTTAAAATAATTTTCTTTGATAAAAATAAATATGTATTGTAATTTTAGGTAAGTAAAAAATATTACAAATTATCTATAGCTCAAATGTAAAATAGAGAGTACACTATTTAAATACATACGTGAAAATACGACGACTGAAACATTTTTAGTAATAACGAACAAACAATTAAAAAAAGAAATTGGAATAGTGAAGAAACAATACTATTAAAAATTAATAATATCCGTTTCAAATCATCTTAAAAAGTCATTGCAAATTATCTATCAGTGACGCACGACTGCTTAAATTCCTAATAACAATTCAATAAATTTGCTCATGCCAGTGAGGAAGTTCGAGCGACGGAATGTTGTATATTTAAGGGGCTCTCTAGACGATTACGCATGCTTGTCAAGCATTGCGTCGCGGGCTGGGAGGGGATCGTAAACCGCAGGAAATATGCATTTTTTAAATTATTGACAAAAAATGCCTAATTTTGTAGTTTATACCAGGGAATCACGTCATTCATCAATCAATTACGTCTATTTAACCTGAATCTCTGGTATAAAACTACAAAATTAGGCATTTTTATTAAATATTTAAAAAAATATATAATATAAATATATAATATAAAAATAAATATATGACTGTTTTTACCTAAATAAAAAATAAAAAAATGCATATTTCCTGCGGTGAACGATCCTCTCCCCGCCCGCGACGCGATGCTTGTCAAGCATGCCTGATCATCTACAGAGCCCTTAAAATGGCTGGAAATACTGAGTAAATAATTGCGTTATGACTGGTATGTTGTTTCGCAAAGTATACATCAATTGCTTCCAACATTACCATAACCTACTTAATATTTAACAAAAAAAAATATTTAAACTTGTCTTCCGTTCACTTCCGATGATGTGAAGACCAAGCATTGCACCCGAAGTGAACTTGTTGATACTAATTTCAAGAAATTTTAGGATGTTGACTAAAATAGCAATTTTTGGTAATTAATTCCAATAGCCGAGTTCTAATAATAACTAATTAATAAAGCTACAATCGCCAATATGGTCTTTATCAAGCAATTACTATTGCCAATCGATTTGCAATTATATATATATATATATATATATATATATATATATATATATATATATATATATATATATATATATATATATATATATATATATATATATATATATATATATATATATATATATATATATATATATATATATATATATATATATATATATATATATATATATATATATATATATATATATATATATATATATATATATATATATATATATATATATATATGTATATATATATATATATATATATATATATATATATATATATATATATATATATATATATATATATATATATATATATATATATATATATATATATATATATATATATATATATATATATATATATATATATATATATATATATATATATATATATATATATTTGATAAGTTTTGTAAAGAAATCCGTTTATAGGATGATGTTTTTATTTAAATTAAAATTAAAATAAAATTAGTAAAAGCTACTTAAAAAGTAGCGAAGGAAATCCCAGCTTGTATTGGGAAATGCTTATGTATGAATGAGATACAATTACGGATGTGCACGACTTTCGACGGTGCAATATAAGTTTAAAGGTCCTTTTGCAGTCGACTAACGATCACTATTCATCCATATATCTCATAAATAGGGCTTATCCCTATGCAACACAAACTCAGCCAATTGTATCATATTTTAAATGTTGGTAGCATTCGAAATTTGAATTATTTCGTAATGTCACTTTCATTTAGAAAACGGCTTTGCCGAAGTGATCAATAGTTTTATTTTTTATTTTTTCGCTTAATTCGTCTCAATTGAAGGCATTTTGTGTTGCATAAGGATAAGCCCTATTTATGAGATATATGGATGAATAGTGATCGTTAGTCGACTGCAAAAGGACCTTTAAACTTACATTGCACCGTCGAAAGTCGTGCACTTCCGTAATTGTATCTAATTCAAACATAAGCATTTCCCAATACAAGCTGGGATTTCCTTCGCTACTTTTTAAGTACCTTTTACTAATTATATATATATATATATATATATATATATATATATATATATATATATATATATATATATATATATATATATATATATATATATATATATATATATATATATATATATATATATATATATATATATATATATAGGTATATATATATATATATATATATATATATATATATATATATATATATATATATATATATATATATATATATATATATATATATATATATATATATATATATATATATATATATATATATATATATATATATATATATACCTACTAATTTGCAGTACTTAGTGACTTGCACAATTAATTTCGCAGCACGCTATCTGGTCGATTTGCATTATTTACAAGACAGGCGGATATTATTAAATTTGGGTTTGGGTCATGGAAATTCGACTAGAAAACTGCCATGGAAAGTGAAGCGTTCGTCAAATAATTAAAAATTAATCCCAGCCACAGCTTTTCTATATATAGTTATCCTCTTTATGATATTATAATTAATTATTCTTTATTAGTATTGATATCATATAGCTCTTTAGCATAATAATAATATTCGCATATATAATCGAAGTCGCAAATTGAGAGTCTACACATTAGCAGACCACCAGGATGTATAGTCTGTCAACTAAAAGTTATTTATTATTCCAAACCTTTTGAACTTGATTCAATAGGCCAGTCCAATGCCGAGCTTCAAAGCGTTCACACTGCCGGACGTTCGGTTTGTTGTATTATTGGCGAGGTACCGTCGTGTAAACGTGACATAGTAGGCAGTGTCTGACTACAATCAAGCCTCATTATGTCAACGGTGGGCCTGCATGCAATCCATTACCAGCCGAACAAAACCTATGAAATAAAGCCTAGCTTACACTGATAATGTAGCGAAACAATTACTGAAGACGACGAAAATAGCTTTACAAATTTGGTAACCCCAGCGAAATGATTTGATATCACAAATTATTGGATGCTCTTCGCCTAGCAAATAATATATAGAAAATATTTTAGAGCTACAAGATTTTACTTACATAGTCAATAAGGAAATTTACATAGTCAATAAGGAATTAAAAATCGTAAAAGTATATAATATATTGTAAAAAAGTAGGTAAAGTATAAAAAGAATATAAAATCTATGAGAGGCGTATAACCTTGTTTTATTATTATTTTGTTTCAATAAGTTGTTTAAATGTCTAACACTAGAAGGCATTTTGGACCCAATAGTTTAGGCCTTCCGAAGATTTCTTGAATAAAAACAAAAAAAAACATGGGTATACAACACTTAAGAATTTAATACTTTTGATTTCAATTAATTATTTTTCCAAAAACTCCTATACGGCCACTTGGTTAAAATAGATAGCTCCCTTGGTTTGTTGTCTTCCTGTAGGTACCTATTCAGGTCATTGTATATATTTTATGGCTTTTTGTAGCATTCTCACCGGAGCTACGTATGTATGTATATGTGCAAAAAAAACAATTTCATTGGATATGTGGAATTGTATAACCAGATTGGACGCCCACGTACTAATTAACTGCCTGCATTTGAACATTCTGTATATGTTTTAACATTTTGATATTAGAATATTGTATTGCTTTGTATTTACAAATTTTAAGCTTGATTGGAAATACTGTGGAGGGTGAAAATTAGGATCGGTTCGGTGGGATGAAATTTGGTTGCATAATTTGAACCAACCTAATAATTGAAACAATATACATTGCTTAGAAGACGCTGGTGAAGCTACTGTTTATGTGATTGATAATTGACTGGTTGAAAATTGTATTATGGTTGTGCCAGTCGCACCATTTCCGTGAATCATGTAAACCGACCTTTACCCATCGCCCGGATAACAAAAACCCAGGAAGTAAGGCACGCCGAGTGACTTAACAGTTTATCTTTTGAGCGGCTATTACGGGGCGGCTCGCTGTTGATCTAGTTAATTGTCGTTCGCTTCGAGTCTGCTGGAAATAAAGCGCTCATTCATCGGAACGCTTTGCGGCCACATCGGCGAGCATCGATCAACGTCCGCGCTTTCAATAAATTATTCGCCGCATCCGCGCACTGAGCACGTCAAAAGCTCGCAGCACCGCAACAAGACCCCCTCCCTTCGACCCAACTCTTCCTTGTCATCTTCCTAATAGATATCACTAGCGGATACTGAAACAGTGAAGAGGCCGCCGCTATGATTGACTAGATGGACGGAAACCAGAACCGTTAGGCCGTCGTCACAGCATAAAACAGGTAAAAAAACCGTTAATGGCTTTGATGTAATATTGAAATTCAAATTCAAATTCTTTAATTAATTTATAAAGGTACATTTATTGCAATTACAAAGCTATCCTAATTAGGCCTCGCCTGTACTAAGGTAGGCCTAAAATATTATATATGTATGTAATAGAGTTTACTTATTATGGGGTATCAATTGCTTATCATAATAATATCATGCAACGAATATTTGTACGCAATGACTAAAATATATTACTTATATTTAAGTAAATAGATATGTATATGTAAATATAATAGTAGGTAAAAATATTAAAATTAAATATATACATACATAATTATACAATTACATACACATATAAATATTTATAACTATAAGTACATTTATACTTACAGGTATAACAAATATTACTATATAGATTTAAAAATTCGTGACGTATTTTAATATATATGCTAGTATTGTCTCCGTTTCCTGTCGACCTATAGTCAAACGTGACTTAATAATAACAATAATAATAATAATAATAATAGTAATGATAATAATAAAAGAAAACGCTTTATTTGTTAAAACAAATCGTCAAGCTTATTGCGTTGGAGCAATATCTTACAGCTAACCTTAACCTAATAAGAAAACATGTTTTGTGGTAAGAGAAGATAAAGCTTCAGGTAGATAAGATTAAAATCACTTACAAAGGCAGATCGTCTCAAATGTATCTAACATTAAAATCCACCAGGAAATGATTTATACATTAAATTTAAAAAAGCAATTAACTTAAATGACGCAGTGAAGAAGGAGGAGAGGGGACAAGAGAAATTTATGAGCGCATGTTAGTGTTCTTTGAACCTGCTTTTAAAGCGATACAAATTCGGTGCTGTCCGTTCGAGAGACGGGCTCTATGTACGGAGAAGTAGTGCGAGTAGAAAACACTACTGTGACCAGGGATGGAGAGCAGTAGGTTGTCTTTAGATCTCAGATGGCACCCGTGATTTAATGGAGCATGAACCTACTTATGAGATGGCTCGGAGCGGTCCTTTCCAAGACGGGTGAAATGCTCATGGGTAGGTGTATCACTTGTCAAGAGATGTCATTATATTGTCTGAAATTATTCATTAAGGCGACTAAAATGATCTCGGATTCTTCAAGTTTACCATACACCGAGGAGTTCGACACCAATCGCACGACATCATAAAACGTTTATTGTTTATTGATTAGATTTTTTTTCAATTTACTATAATACGCTTCTTCCAGCGACTGACTGAGCCACTTCCAACGACATTTGCAGGATTCTCAATTTCTGTATGGTAAAGCCATGGAGAGTATCGATATTCCCTCATGTAGCATGTGGAATATCGTTTCACTGTAAATATTGCTATCTGTTATAGCATTATGGATAGCAATATTTACAGTGAAACGAGCGGAGCTCATATGAATACGATGCGACAGTCACCTCCATATGGCAAAAGAGGGGATTCGCGTTTATATATTTTAGTCTGCGGCTTAGATAATTGGTTAAAATACTGAAAAAAAGGAAATAATAAGAAAGAATTAATAAAATAAATAATAATAATGATAAAAAATTAAAAAAAATATGTTTAAAAAAAGTTATCTTAAATCTTTCTTTGACACAACTGTGGCACTCTAGTGGGACTCCTGAAGTGAGCTCCCCTTAACACAGGAATGCCTAGCAAGGCGGGCTCGGCTTTTCTTTGCTTAGCATAATTGAAAGATAATCATTTGCGTTTAATGTATGCGCTATGTAACCTGGGCTCAGACAGATGTGTACATATATAACTTTAAAAGCATGCAACGGCATTTTCTAAATTGTCAATTCATTTTCTGTTGTGCTCATGCATTTTAATGTATATGTAAAATAAATAAAATAAAGATAAATAAATAAAGTAGAAGAAGGTATCTCAGGAATAATTTCTAGGGAAACGACAAGCTAAAATTCTGTTGATAACTTGAAGGATTTTGGATAATTAGGAAATACTATAGCCGGATCCGAGACAAGAGCCAACCCGAAATTTTCACATTCATCAATTTAATAGTGGTGCTCATATGATAGGTATGTAAACCGTATGCACCATTAATTAAAACGAAAACAAGTCAATTGTAAATTTACTTGTTTTCGTTTTAATTAATGATCAGCACAAAGGACCAGACCTAAAATATTTTACTTAATTTTTAAAGCAACGTCAATGTTAATCTTGACAAACATTACCGATGAGTCAGGAGACATACCACATGGGTTACACTGAAACTTTTCGGAACTGGTCACTCACATAAACAATTTTAATAAAAATACACTCTTTGAAAATAAAACTCTCCAACTGTATAATAAAGTTCATTTTAACAATTCTCGTGGCTTCATTTTAAAAATTGCGTGTCTGCATTGCGATGGATTTAACTCGGGAAAATTTTCACTGTATGATTTTGTACGATTTTAGGTGTAATTTGACAGATCAACAGATCCTCGCTTGGCTTGAAACTGCTCTTGGTGATAATGCAAAATACAAAAAGGCAATATATAGCTGATTTGCAGAATTCGAACGTGGTTGTGTCAATCTCAATGACACACTTCGTAAAGGTCGCCGCTGTAAACAACAAAAACATCGATTCTGTGCCACGTATGATCGAAACAGACAGGCATATCACCAACCATGAGATTGTAGCATCTTCAAGCATAGGTATGAGTCAGGTACATTTAATCCCAAGCATGCATTTCGCTGTGAGAAAGCTGTGCTCGCGGTGGATCTCATGCAATTTGACTGAGGCTCAAAAAAAGGGATACGTCCACTTTTGCAATGTCAATGCCTTCGTTAAATCTGATAATTTAACGAAGGGCCGTTAAATTTGGTGTAGAATATAGTAACAGGTGTTGAAATATGGATTTGTAGCTAGGACCCTAAGACAAAAAAGGAATCGACCATTTGGGTTTCCAAGATGAGCCAAACCCAGCCAAAGTGGCACGTTTACAAAGTGCTGCGAAACGGATGATCGCTTCTTTGTCTTAAAAAAACTCTATAAGTAACTACTGCTTCTTTGAGGAATCATGTACACTGAATGCTGATTGGTACACGACCATTTGCTTGCCGGAAGTTATTGACGAATTCCGTAAAAGCAACCGTAAACGTTATAAAATTTTGCAAAATGACAATGCCAGTTTTTACATGGCCAGACAGATAAACTAATTTTTAAATGCGAAAAACGTAGACTCATGCGATATCCTCCATACAGTCCTGACATAGCACCGTGTGACCTTCTTATTTACAAAAAATAATAACTATTTACGCAATCAACGATTTTTAACGCCTGAAGAGGCTGTCCAAAATATGTGTCCGAGGTCTATACGGAGAAATGGAATAAACATTATGAATATTATTTTATACGTATGAAAAATATACTAAAGTTTACGGAGGCTACTTCGAGAAACAATAAATTGATTTTTGGCTTTTATTTTTTTTCCTATTCATTCCAGAAACTTTTAGAGTGATCGTCGTATATGCCACAAATTGATTCATGATATACAAAAGTTGTCTTGAAATAAGTGGATATTATGAAAAGATTTAGCAGCATTGACTCCGGATCGGTTCCCGTATAGTAATGAAAAATGTTCTTTAAGTATCAAGTCGATCCCTGAAACAATAGCGGAGAGCACAAAGTTACCGGGACCAGATCTCGTAAATCATCCATGGAGTCCACCGCTTCGACAGCATGGTCGGCAACATGAAAACGAACGAGATACGACAATTTACAAAGGCTAGATATTATAATCTTAATCTACCTTGAAACGACAGTTTAGTGGTTTAAAGGCGGCAGGTGAGGGTGAAGAACCCACCCACCGCCCGGGCAGTTATAACGACGGTGGTCGTCTTATCTGCCCAGGATGTCATGCAACGACACCCCGCCCGTACCAGAAGGGTATACGCGCGGGGGGTAAAGAAAGGTAGCCACCCCCACCCCCCCGTACTACCTCGAGAACCCATTTATTCGGTATAAAAAAAAAACAAGCATACAAGCGAACAATTGCATACAAGCGAAATTTACAATTAAAAATTTTAACATGGAAGTGATTGCCAATGGTGTCGGGGGGACCCCAAAACTGGGGTTCCCGGAAGCCTCAACTGCTTCCAAAGGAAACCCACTTCTCCACGAAGCATCGGAACGCGAAGAAACAACGCCCACACTCGACCAGATCCGCATACCATATCGGTAGGCGCTTGGCGCACGCGCCGACTTCACGCACCAATTCATCCCGTGCGGTCGAGAGCTTTGGGCATATCCAAATGACGTGTTCTGCCGTTTGAAGTCCATGCCCACACACGCACCAGGGGTCACGGGGGAGGCCAAAGTCAGACAGCTTGGCTTTGAACTCCCCATGGCCCCCAACCAGCTGGGTGGTATGGTGATCAAACCGCAGAAAACACGCATTGAAGCGACAGATAGGTATGATACTTTACCCTTAAAATTGTGTTGTGGTATAGAATTGGGATTAACACTGTAGCTTGTATTGCTTGGTTGTGGATCATGGTAGTTTTCCACAATGACAATTAGGACTTCTACAAGGAGCTAGGAAATGAAATCTTTTTATTTTAGGTTCCTCATGCAATAAAATGTATACCTATGATTTCCACTAAGAAAATCACGAGACCATATTTGGACGTAGATCCTTGCAAAATACTGTGCATCATACCGTTTCTTTGGCGGCAACTGTACTAGCATTTGTAGAACTACTTCCCGCCAGGATAAAAAGGAACCGACAGACAAGAAAGTCAAACACAGGCGCCAATGAGATTAATTTCCTCTCAGGTCGTCGGTGCTTGCGGTTTTTTGAAATTTAATGTTTTGTATAACGATGCAACCGAAAATCGCTATGATTATGAAACTACCTTATACGGATTAAAAAAAGAGTGTATTTATTGTAGGTCTAGGGATTAAGAGAGGTAAAAAGTGGGATTATGGGACCGTAATATTAGAAAGAGTGCTGGATTTATTATATGTCTATAATTATACACCTTTTTAGGTTTCTTCTAGGAAAATCTCAAGAATCGAAATTCTTCGCTCGATCACCTTAGTTCTCTCAATGAACAAATGTGTATCCTCTTGGAGATCTCATTGAATCTCTAGAGGGTTGGTATACATTTGAAAACATATCCTTCTTCTTCTTGAAGTGTCTTTCCATTGCTGGAGGTTGGCCGTTAGCTTTGAAATTTTTCGATCTTGCGCCATCCGGAAGAGCTGTTCCGTACTGGTGATATCTGTCCACTCTTCGACATTGCACAGCCATGACTATTTACTCCTTCCACTACGCCGTTTGCCCTCAATTTCGCCCATAAATATCAGTTGGAGCAGCTGATATCTGTCATCTCGCAGCACGTGCCCCAGATACTCAATCTTGCGCATTTTGACTGTTTACAACAATTTTCGGGTCCTATCAGCAAGCGGAAACACTTTTTCATTGCTAACTTTGTGGGTCCATCTTATACAGAGTATCCGACCGTAGCACCACATCTCAAAAGCTTCTAGCCACCGTCTGGTTTCTTCTTTTATGGTCCACGCTTCGCTGCCGTGCATAACCACTGGCCAGATGTAGCATTGCAGGATCCGAGTTCTGAGTCTTAGATTAATTTGCCGGCAACACAAGACTTTTGTCATTTTATTGAATGATGCACGGGCGATTTCTATCCGGGTCTTAATTTCTTGATCGGAAACCCGTATTTCATTTATCCATGCACCAAAATATTTGTACTGCTGGACCAGCTCAAGAACTTTACCTGCTACCGATATAGTAGGTTGTAAATTAGGATCCCTCGTAATAACCATGACTTTGGTCTTTGAAATATTTATTGATAAGCCAGCCCTTTCACTGTTCATTTTATCAACCAATCTTTGTAGGTCTTCCTAAGTAGAGGCAATAAAAACTGTGTCATCGGCGTAGCTCAAATCATTGATGAGTTTTCCGTTCATTTTTACTCCCACATCAAGATTCTACGGACCCTCGGTTATAATCGCCTAAGAGTACAAGTTGAACAGTGATGGGGATAGAACGCAAACCCTGACGTACCCCGCGGCCTCCTCCGTGTATTCCTGTTCCACTCTAACTGTAGCCTTTTGGTTACCATACAAGTTTTTAATTATTCCAATGTCTTTGCCGTCTAAACCAATGTCATTCAAGCGCCTTATAAGCAGTTCGTTCTTAACCCGGTCAAACGCTTTTTCGTAATCAATAAAGCACAAAACTTTGATGGTTACGAAAAAGCGTCACAACACATTCAGATGGGTCATTTTAATGTGATTCTTAGAACGCCATCTATGGTTGAAAAAGCATTCCACTGGCAGTAAAAGGACAATAATCGTAGAATTTATTATACCTAGAGCATACCTAAGACAAGCAAAACGAGCTATTAATGAACCAACTTATAGACTTTTACTGGACACATAGTACTGGAAACATTTTGGAAACCTAAATGGTTTATGGATAATGGATTATAATAATTCATCTCCGATAATCAAAATTATTGGGTTTAGTCATGCAAATAGTCCATTGTTATGAAAAATTATGTAATCAACATAATCATGAAAGTAAATCTTTGGTGCTACTTATATCACTCTTCCTCTCAATATTTCAGACATTAAAGTCTTTACTTTTTTTAAAATAGTCCACCGATCAGCCATGAAAAGAACGCTCTACAAATTCCAGTTCAACAGGCAGGGCTGCTACGGCGAAGGTTAAGACGAGAACGGACATCATTCTATAAGCTTCGATGGGAAGACGCTTTACAGCAACGGATAAGAACCCAGAACGGAGTGCCCGCTCTAACCCGAGAAACAACGACATTATTTAATTTTTAATTTTCGATTCAATACCATTAAAATAATAATTATTATATTTTCTTTGGAGTTCAACGAACATATTCTGCGATTTTACGACTACGTCGAATATTGGAAGTAGTTATACGGTGAGCTGACGTTTGCTTGTGAGTTGTAAAATCAAGACGAAAAGCTATGCGGTGCGCGGACTCCGCCGCCGCGTCTTACGAATGCGCCGCGGTGAATCGTCCCCTAAATCACAGCTCTCGACAACACGTCTGTGAAGTTAGCTTGACCAACATCGAAAGCTAAATTTATCTCTATGCAGATCGTTGTTTATTATTTGTTAACGTCTATTTACAAAGAACGCGGTTCGGGAAGCGCCTAAAAAACTTGCCCGCAACCTCACCAGATTAAAAAGGGACAAAAAGTCATAGGTACTATGAAAGGCCACTGTCCCCTAAACAAACCCCTGTGTGACAGACAGCCCTCTATGCAGAGGATGCATGGAGGAAGAAGAAACGCCACAGCATGTGCTCATGGAATGCAGGAGCGTGGCAGAGCAACGGGCAAAAATACTACAATCTCCAGCATCTGTCCCGAAGGCCTGTAGCAACCCAAACAGGCTGCTAACCTTCTGGGACAGCCTGGGTTAGCTGGTGTAACATAAATAGAAACATGAGCCACGCACAACGGCCCAATCAAGAGGCCAAGTGCAGGAAATAGCCCAGGAAAACTAATTAACTTGCTAACTGACGTCTATTTACCTATTTTCGTCATTTGTTTAGATCCCATCACGTTTTGCTACACTGAGAAAAATATTGGATTTCTTAATGTAATGTCGTTTTGTTATTACGGTTTTATATAGACTAATGATGTTTCAATCGTAAGTTTGTTGGATTGCAAGGAATTTATTTGAAACTCCATTAAATTCAACATGATTCATGTAACTTTACGTATCTAATAACATGCTGTTATGGTAAAAGCAAGTTCTCGTTGTGCGCCGTAACGAATGTGCGGTGTAGATACTATGCCCGTGACAAGGTAACTATACTAGTTACTATGCCTGTGACAGGTTACGCGTCGTGTTAATACATACTTACGGACCACAGTACATTTTAAATATGTAATCCCTTATGAAACATGCGTATTTTCGTGTTATATTTTGTATTACAGTGTTATATTTTTGTCAGTGTCTTATGGATCGGGCTATCTTCACGATTTTTACAAACTAAATGGCAAATGCCACAACTACGGCGGTAATTTATCTATACTAATCGCCTGCTTATTATTTATTAAGGTACGATTATTTAGGAATTCTCAACCTGTGTACAACTCGGTCCACTTTTTTTAAATGTTTATTTTAACTCGTTTATCGTTAGTTTCTCTTTCTTTATCTATTATTATTGCTTTATTGCGTACCCATGTAGACCTTTTTTCGACAATTATTATATCTTACAGGATCTAACTGAGAATTCTATTATAAATGTAAATTGAATTAAAAACACTACACTCAAGAGTAAATGAATCCGGGTTACCAACATAACCTAAATATCTCAAAAACTAAGAACGGTAGCTTATTCGAAGAAAAAAATATAGACAATTTATTACTACTCCAACAAAATTAATAAAACAATTCAGTTGCAATAACGTAATGCCATCAAAAAGGTTAAAATATAACAAATAATTATTTGAACATCGAACTACGAATCCTATGCATTTGTTTTGGCTTTTGTTTCTGTTTTATTACAAAAAAAATATTTATCAAGGACTATTGTTATTCAGTATTCATTATTAGTATGGTAATTATTGTTTAGGCTAGCGCTCTTAGTTTCTGAGATATATATATATACGTTTATGTTAGTGACCCTGATTCATTCCTCTTGAGTGTATTTCAAAACGTTGACAAAGCTGTAAATAAACTATCGGCGAAAATGGTTTAACAAAAAAAGGACATACCTACGAAAAACAAATAAGAATCAAAAATCTTAACAAACAATTAAATGAATAATTGTTATCGCCCATTCATACAATTTCAAGCTTGGACTAGTTGTGAAGTTGTCCTGATCAAAATATGGTATAGAAAAACATGGATCGATGTGTTAACAAACGACGAAAGTAGGTAAACAATCGTAAACAAACGATAAGCAAAAGATCAACATAAGGTATATAAAGGTTTAAAAAGGCAACAAAGGCATAAAAAAACCGGTTGTGTCACCCCAAGACTTTTCCGGCAAGCAGAAAAGACCCCCCCCCCCCGCGAAGCAGCCTCCCCCCCCCCCCCCCGAATAGTGATTGTGTCAAGTGATTATCGTCACAAATATAGTATATTTGTAGTATTTCTGTGGTATAAAAATGGCTATTTTCTGATATGGAGTAGTATTTTCTAAAATATGGCCAAATTTGAAAATATTTTTGCGTCGTTTGTTTTTAACCACTCAAGCCCCGACTGGCCGAAATCGGCCAATTCACGAATCACCGTGAAGGCCCCGTTGGGCCGATATCGGCCATAATTTTGACCGCGAAGAACGCTCTCGAAAAACACGTAACCATTGGCTTATTCGGTATGATTGGCATAGGATTTGATTTGTAACCTATGCAGCGATACCTATTTTATTTTAATTATATTTTTGGTGAACGCGCCCGCTTTTCAATTATTTTAAATGGCAATTTTTAGAGCCGACATTCGCAGATCAGTATTTAGGCGAACGCGGTGCGTGTGCTCTCGACTTTTTGTGTTGTTTTGAGTGTTTATTTGCGGAATCGCCGAGTAAATGTAAGTATTTATTGACTTAAACGATTGATTGATTGATTGATCATGAAATCAAGTCACATCGACTAGTAATTATAGTGATTTTCTGATAAACAGTGGGACACCTTGAGGGTGTTTTTTTCGAGGCTCTTTGAATTACTGTTTTTGATATGTAATAAAGGCATTCTGTCATCAAATAGTCTATAATGGGATGGGAAATATTGTTTTCAATCGCTATTCATGCGAAATCAATCAAAAAACGAACTTTTATGTCTGATAAACAGCTTTTGAAAAAAAGCCGGCAAATTAGTCATTTTGTTTTTATTTTGCGAGCGAAAGTAGTGCGGGGATCGATCTTCTTTGGCATAATCGATATTTTTTGAAGACGATGCTCAAATCGAATATGCCGAAAATTGGTATAACGTTTTTCGAATTGATTCTGTGATGATATGGCTTCTAATAATAATGTATATGTATGTATATGTATACGTGTATGTGTATGTGTGCGTGTGCGTGTGCGTGACTGTAATGTGCGTGACTGTAATAATAATAATAATAATAAAAATTGGGTAGTGATTACGTTTGTTTGTGGCAAAATATATATTTACACACACACACACACACACACACACATATATATATATATATATATATATATATATATATATATATATTTATATATATATATATATATATATATATATATATATATATATATATATATATATATATATATATATATATATATATATATATATATATATATATATATATATATATATATATATATATATATATATATATATATATATATATATATATATATATATATATATATATATGTATATATGTATATATGTATATATGTATATATGTATATATGTATATATGTATATATGTATATATGTATATATGTATATATGTATATATGTATATATGTATATATGTATATATGTATATATGTATATATGTATATATGTATATATGTATATATGTATATATGTGTATGTGTATGTGTATGTGTATGTGTATGTGTATGTGTATGTATATGTGTGTGTGTGTGTGTGTGTCTGCGCGTGCGTGCGTGCGTGTGCGTGTGCGTGTGCGTGTGCGTGTGCGGGTGCGTGTGTGTATACGAACACGTACACGCACACGCACGCGCAGGCCCACGCGCAGGCACACGCGCACGCACACGCGCACGCGCACGCACACGCACACGCACGCGCACACGCACACACTCACACACACACACACATACATATATATATATATATATATATATATATATATATATATATCCTATATATATATAAATTTGTTTTTGTTTTCATTTACTTTGCAGATGTCTAGGAAATGGAATTTAGGGAGCGGAGTTCCTGATGCTTCGTTCTTTGCCGAGTTGGAGGCGGAGTTGGAGACGTCGGCATCGGACGTCGACTCCGACGATGAACTCGACGTGGCTTCGATGCTGGTGGTGGACATGCCCGACATGCCTGTGTTCTCCATGAGTCCTGGAGGGACTCAACGACCTTGGTAAGTATAAATATAAGTATTGGGTACAAATTATTTTCAGAGAATATTATAATTTTTTTTTGTTCTTTTCTAAAGCGGCGTCATGTCGGCACGTTCGTCGCCCACGCCGTCAACCAGCGCTGGTCCGAGCCACCAGTTTGATCCTCTGATAGGAGAGGTATAAAACTACTATAAATAGGATATGATAAATATAAAATGAATTCGAGAACTCTTCTTCTATTTTTGTAAATTTCAGCGGAGGTCTACGTCGAGGTCACCGCCGACGGAACGCCCTGTGTCCCCTGTTTCCGGGTCCTCGTCCAGCAGTCCTTCACCCGAGTTCAGTCCGCTGACAAGTCCACTGGCAAGTGCGAGTCTGTCGACTCGAAGGTTAGTACTTAGTAGATCTTCTTACATATATCTTAATTTTAAATTTTAATCATTTTCGTTTTTTCATTTTCAGACCAGTGTACTTGGTAGCGAGAGCTGGACGAAACGCTGCTGGACGAGGACGCGGAAGCAGAGAGGGACACGGAGGACGCGGAGGAAGAGGAGGGGCGGCAACGGCGCGCGTTGGTAGGGGCGATATGATTGTGGAAGGCTGTGTGACTGATGAAGTAATTCCGAGAATACTGAAAGATAAGATGGATAAGGCTGAGCGGAGTGCTAGGGTTAGTGACGCGAGTCAAAAAGCAAGGAAATATGCAGATGATGTAGTGACAGATTTGTTCGATGGGGACAGGGACGCGATAATATTCAACTGGTCGCCCATGGATTCTTTCGCTGGGCGGCCAGAGGAATTTCTGGTCGAAAACCCTGGACCTGTCGTGCCAGTTGAGAATGCGTATGATGCTTTCCGCACTTTCTGGAACGACGAAATTCTGGAGCATATCGTTTGTGAGACCAATCGATATGCTCAAGGATTGAAGGCGTCTTCGGAGAGGTTTGCGAGAGATTGGTATGACACTAACGTTCATGAAATAATGATACTTTTTACATTTTGGATGTTGATCGGGATTGTCAAAATGCCGACTATAAAATCGTGCTTTTCTTCAAATGAGTTCTTAAAACATGACTCGTTTAGAAAACTTTTTTCAAAGGCTCGTTATGAAAATTTAAATCGAGCTCTACACTTTGTAGATAACGAAACCCGCAATAAGAAATCATCTAAGTTGTTCTCTCTTGGCCCCATACCTGAGCACTTGAATGCGAAGTTTCAAGAGGCTTATGTATTGGAGCAACAGATATCAATTGATGAATCTTTGACATTGTGGAAGGGTAAACTGTCCTTCAAACAGTTTATCAGAACGAAGGCTGCTCGTTTCGGCATCAAATCCTTCGAAATCTGCGAACCGGCTACGGGCTACCTGTGGTCGTTCGTCATTTACATGGGCAAAGATACTACTAATCGATCAAATCTTCCGAAGAGCACTGACATTGTAAGACAAATTATGATGCCGCTGCTCGGCAAGGGACACCAATTATTCTTGGACAGTTGGTTCAACTCCCCCGTTTTATCGAGGTTCCTGAAACGGAACAAAACCGATTGTGTTGGCGCCTTGCGCAAATCGCGGAAGCATGTGTCACCACTCATTCAGCACGTCATACCGGCAGATGGAACTTTCGTAGCTCGACATTCTGGGGATGTTGTAGTGATGGCTTTCCAGGACAAGAAAACTGTGTACACTACATCCACTTGCCATGGTATTGAAGTGGTCCAAGTGGCTGCTAGACCTGGTAGGCCGTCACTCTACAAACCCAAGGTGATATGCGACTACAATAAATCCATGGGCGGGGTCGACAAGAAAGACCAAATGCTAGAGCCTTTTCTAATAGAAAGAAAAAGGAACGCCAAATGGAGCAAAAAGCTATTCAAGAGGCTTCTCAATGCGTCTATATTAAACGCTTGTATCCTCTTCCATAGGAGTGTAGCCACAACTGTTCGGCAAGAAGTTTTCCGACTAAGTTTAATCAGTGCAATCACTGACGTGCATTTGCCCCTTGTCCCTAAGCCGCGTCGTCACCAAAGTGTAAACCGTGACCATATTTCACTGCGACTTGACGGTACACAGCATTTTGCGCGTAGTGCTGCACTGGTCGTTGGGTCCGTCGGTGAGCGGAAGCGGGCTAGTTGCTTATGGTGCTTAAAACGCGATGGAAAACGGAAGAGGACCACTTTTATATGTGAAATTTGCGATGTACCACTCTGCATCGATCCTTGTTTTAAAAATTATCACACTTTAGAGTAATTCATTCAATTCATTCAATGTATACAGTAATTAATTCTATAGCGAAAGTGTTAAACCGCGAGTCTTTAACATTTATTGCATTGCTTTCTCGGTTGTGTAGTCATTTTTGCCCGTGTGGATATAATAGTAGGTAGTTTACAGTAGTATACCCACAGTATCCTTATTTCAAGTACGTACGATGGATGATTGGTGAAGAATGAAGTGATGGATGGAGTCATGAATCGTTAGAATCTGGGGGTCAATGATATGAGAGACTGTGTTTATGTGTGAGAGAGGGACAGAGTGCAAGAGAGAGAAAGATTTTTAAAAAAGTTACTTTTTTATGTAACTTCTTTATAAATCTTTTACTACTGTTTGTGGGCTAACAGTAGTAATGTTTGTGTGTGAACGCCTCGCCGCTGCCGTCCGACGCCCTCGAAGCCCACCGAGAAGCGCAGCCACCACAAACACATGTTATCCATTGCTCAATACTATCAGACAGCAAGTCAGTACTACAAGTACTAGGAAGCGATACTTACATCTGGACTCATATACGAGCCCACCGAGGAGCGCAGCCACCATAAACACATGTTATCCATTGCTCAATACAATCAGACAGCAAGTCAGTACTACAAGTACTAGGAAGCGATACTTACATCTGGACTCATATACGAATGCCATTAACTTAGAGGTATGCGAAAAAGGCAATAAGGTGACACTGCAATGGATCGAGGGACACAGTAACTCGAGAGGGAACGATGCTGCGGATGAACTAGCCCGTAAAGGGTCAGATACACCGGTATACGGACTCGAAGCCATCGTACCCCTACCATACTCGCACATAAACAACCAACTTCACCACTACAAACAACTACATCAATTGCTAACTAACTAACTACTCAATTGCTTCATTTGCTAAAACACAAAAGATGTTTGTTATAGCGCTTTTGAATATTATCTCTTAAAAAATGTATCTTTGAAAGTAAAATTTTGTACTGTTTTATGTTTCTAATGTATTGCACTGTTACTGTATTCTACTGTATTGTATTGTAATGTTGCTGTTTTAAAAACTACTACATAAAGAAAAAATAAGTTTTTCAAATTTTTTCATATAAATAAAGAATATTTTGATTTATGAGATGTGTTTTTTTATTTTTTGTAATGAACATAACCAATAAACTTCAATATCTTACTAAACGTGGCTATGTCTGCGATTAATGTTTTTGAATTAGGCTTGAATTTGATTTAGGCTGAATTAGATTTTGATTATTGATCGATCTAAATAGAATTAGAGATTGATGAAAATCAAAAAACATCTAGTTTAAAAAAAAAAAAAACAGAATATTTCAATTGTAGGATTTGCAGTTACAGTGATAGGCTTAAACTTAAAAACTTATACACATATTCATTTTAGGTATATGTATACCTATTTTCACTGCAAACACCACAATTTTTGTCTATTTCGACCTTGTATCTGCGCAGGGATCTTTATAACAGCAGACAGATAGAATACAGCTTACAGATAGAATAGATAGACAGATAGAATCTGTCTGTCTAATCTATCTGTGAAGATACGAGATGCGTAATGACACGATATTTAACAAAAGACAGGCTCTCGTTTGCGACTGTCGTTCTGTTTTATCAAATATATGAATGTCCCGTCACACTGCAAACACGCAAACTTTTGTCTATTTTGACCTTGTATCCTGCGAAGGGATTTATTTATGACAGCAGTCAGATAGAATAGTATGCGAGAAGCGTAATTGCACCCTTTATAAGAGTGGACGTGTGTTTTCAAATCATTTTAATTTGCAAATGCACCATCATATTTCCCACAACACAATTCTTTATTTAGCTACATTTTTCTCTATATAGGTATATATAGCGTATCACAAATGTTAACACACCATCGGAAATGTAATTATTTACGTAGATAAACCACTTTCAATATTCTAAAATATCCCAAAACTTTATATGTACCTAAGTACCTATATACTCATATTCTTTATATAATATAAGTACACATTATTCATAATTCATTTATTTTTTAAATACTTATAGACATAAAAGTATTCCCACATTTATTGATGAGGGATTTTGCCAATATTCTGCTCACTTGCAAAACTTAAAAATATCAATTTTCGGGAAAAATAAACCATAGTTGAAGGGCCATAGATTGGTCCCTATAGGGTTTATAGAGCTGCGATTAGGCTTAAATTGTTTTAAATTTAATTATCTTTAAGAAAGTACTGTTTAATGTTTGTCGAAAAACGTATAGTTTATGACTTTTAGAGCAAACAGTGAAAAAAGTCCCAAAATTTCGGAGTTTTTCGCGTTGTTTTTCGTGATCGCAAAGTTTACACATATTATTCATATTTGAAATACTTATTTATACACATATTTAAGTTTTCCCATATTTACTTACAAGTAATACCGAACATTCAGAATTCGATATAATTTTGGTCTAATTAAATCCAGATATCGATCGATAATCGATTTATGTCATGTCGGCCCTATAGATTTCATCATCCTAAAATGGCGGATTGTTGTTGCGGAGCGCCTAGCTAAATCTAGTTTAAAAGTGATATTCCATGCTATTTGTTGATATTTGCTCGAATGCATATATTAATCTGGAATTACGGAGTGTCTGTGTCAGTTTATATATCAGAAATTACTTCTGATAAGTGAGCAATGTGATTTCTCATAGTGACAGTTTTTCATCATTTTGCCGCGGTTGAGCGACGTGATATTGCAGTATGTATGTACATATTTGGATTTTATTAGAAAATATTAATACATTTGCCCTTTATGTCGCTTCTAATACGAAGATAGATAATTAAATCATCTTATAAAGATGTTATCTTACATAATTCAAAGTTGGAACTGCCGATATTTTAATTGCGAAAAATATTTTGTTACTCGAAAATTATCATTATATGAAACTGTTTTCGGCCCTCAATATCTTATTATTTTTGTATGAAACCAAGTGAAACAAAGTATTACGGATGTATTACGAATTTAATACTTATTCAAAATCAATTTACAAATATGTTATTAAATTAATATATTCCGAGATATAATCTAAAACACTACCTAAATGGAAGTTTTTTTTTTGTGAATTTTGATTGACCATAAAAAATAATATTTATTGTTTTCTAAAATTATATTCCAATATTCTAATGGCAAATTTAATCGGGAACAAAATGTAGTTTTTATTTTAATTATGGGTACAGTGGTTTGGCAGTAATTAATGTTTTGGTGAGACAGTGTCATAATTCAATTTTTTTACTACTTTTTACGAAAAAAAAATGGACTGTCAAATTGTCAACCGGCTGAGCAGCCGAGGCCTGAGGGGTTAAGAGATATTCATACCAAAATTTCATAATGTGGTTTGGGCCCAACGACGCATCTGTATGATGAATTTCAAGTCTCTAAGTCCAATATTTCGAGATTGAAGTATGACTAGTGCGCCCCCTAGTGGACTGACTTCAACCATAATCTTTTCAACTCTTGCCACGATCAAATGATGCCTGCATGCAAAATTTCAGCTCAATCGAATGAGGCGTTTGGGCGCTATCGTGGAGGAATACACACGGACACACAGAATTGCGTTCACAATACTTTCCTTTTCTAGGAAATAAAAATGGAAACAGAGGTGTGAACACACGACAAAAATAGCTAAACTAACGATAAATAAATTATATATACAAAATAAATCTCAGATTTCGGTTAGAGTTGGACTAGCTTCACGGACGTCCCGTCAGCGGCGTCCCGACTGATGGCAGCCAATCAAAGCGCGGAGTTGAAGCGGTCGCAGGCCGCGCGTCCGCATCCCGCGCAACTTTCGCGGCCGCCCGTCGCCGCTCATGCAAATCAATAGACAGATTTATAGGCGATGGATAATTGCGGCTCCCGCATTATTCTGATGCAAGATGGGCGGCTTTTGTACTCCGAGGGAATGCATAAGCGAATCGGCGGACGATCGGAATGCGACGGGCGACGCGGACTGCCTCCTGCATCCCACTTTTCTATTCAAAACAAGGTGCAATGTACGACGCTGTATTAGTTATTTTATTGTTATTGAATATTAGTATTTTATTTTAATTTCTACTGGATTAAATTTATAAACAGCTAGTACCTGGCCAGTGAATCGTAATAATAGAGCGAAATATTATCACATTAAAAATTGAACATTAGCAACATTACTCCAAACAAACGGAGGATACGATCATATCAAGAGCTTTGACAATGTTTCTTCATCTATGAGTGCCTATCCTATCTTGTTAATCGATAGTCAATAGTTCTTTATTCGTCCAAAATTACAAATACAGTTGGATATGTCAAAATAAATGTTAATTCACAAAAAAAACAAAATATGAATAAAAGGAATACCCCAGAAAAATCTAAGGAACTATATCCTAATGCAAATAATAATACTAATAATAACCGAAGTCAGACAAAATCAAAATATAAATGCTCAATAATAACATAAGTAAACAAGTAAATATATTAAAAAGAATAAAAACACGACTCCCATTACAGAAAGTGAACCATTTTAATTATAATTAAATTTATTATGGTTTCTGATGAAGTATTTGTGGAGTATGTACTTATCCATATAGATAGATGTATATTTTCGGAATATACTCAATCAGACCTTTTATTTGAAACTAAACACGATATATTTATATAAATTTATTGATATTTGGACATTTAGACAACTACTTACTTGATATTAGGACAGTTAAGGTACCATATGACACTCGGAATTACATAACGATTCTAATAATACCAACACTTTTAAATCGGTTTAATCGTTAAGAAGTTATTGTGGAATAAGGAAACGGAAAACAGACACAGATGAACCCTGAACACATTATACTCCTTTTTTGTTGGGCGGTCGTGTAGAAAGACTATATTTATAATAAATAATCAAACATTATCCATTAATTCCTATCCATTAATTCCTATCCATAATACGATATAAAAATAATAGAGGTATCACAGAGAGGTATTATTTGACATAATTTGTATATGTATTAAAAATATTGTGATATTTTTTCGAGGTTCGTCTACCTAACATGTGTGATGAGTCAGTGTTTAAATATATCTTTCAGCATCGAATGTTGATGCAAACATAGAAAGAAATTATGAGAATAATGATAGTAGGCCGATATTGTATGTTCTAAATTAAGAAGAAACTAAACATTACCAAAAAGTATTTTCCATTAGTGAAAAAAAAACAGTGTATTATTTAAAAACTCTTTGATTATTACTGAAAGTATACCATATCCAGTTCCTACTAAGCGGTGTCTGAAGGCAGTGATTGAATAAGAACAAAATATCTATATCCGTACAATCCGTACGAGAGTATCGGTACGAAATATCCAAAATATCATAGGCTCAATTGAAGATTCTTTAGCGCACTCGATCGGGCTTATGCGTCGTAATGTGGAGTTTTTCTAAAAAGTTTAATCTGGTCTGTGCATCATATCAATACCAATAATCAGTGCCAATATTGAAATCTCGAAATATTTAGGTTAAGGGTTTAAACTTAGTGAGTCAATATACATATACATTGTAATGATCTGAAAATCATCACATGATCGCTTAGCAGCTCTAAGCTAACCGGAAATAGATTAATCGAATTTTTAAAATTAAATTGTACTTTAAAAAGATCATAGTGACATCTAGCGATTTAATTAGGAACTAAACTTGACAGATGAAGAATGTCAGTTGCTAAACTATAGAGTGCAGTGCAAGCGTCACATAAATAAAGGGGTTTTGAGTGGTTCTTGAGAGTTAAGGACATCATTAGGGGTTTAAAGATAGACAATCAGGAATATTTGGCAAGAAATTAGCATATTTTGAGATTTTTTACGAAAAATCGACGTAAAATTCAACGATTGACAAATAGACAATAGAAGCATGTTTATGGTCTTAAAGAGTCGACCGATTGGTTTTTTCAAAGAAATATAAAAGGGGTTTATTAAATAGTAGGAATTATGGGAGAATTTAATAGCAATATTGATAAAGTCATTTGAAGAACATTTAATTTATTATTAAGAGAAATTGGAAAACATAATCGACATCGATGGAAGAAAGCCGAATTAATGAAATCAAAAGAAATTATCACCAGATAATTGCCAGTCAAAATAAAATTTAATAGTTAAAATGAGGAAATTTAGAAACACGTAATTAAAATAGAGGAATTACTAGATAAAAATACTATCAATAAATAAAATTGAAATAAAATAGTTATATTATTTCGCTTTCAAATGTGAAAGCGGAAACGACGCGCAAGAAAGGCGGCAAGGTTAAGTCAAAGTATGATGATTTCCCGCCGAATATGAAACATCAATTTCTCATAATACGTAAAATAAATACTTAAAATCATATATAGAATTAGAAGCACGAATTATCGTTAAGAAATTCTCTTGTTACCAATGTGGCAGAGCGTGATTTAACGAAAAAATAGATAAATCAGATCGTTTTGTGATTGATTAGTCAATAGTTGTGGGTTAAATTACTAAAAAAAGGATATATCGATAGGGGTGTTATAAAAGGGATGGACGTGTTGCTTCCGGCATCCATTAAGAAATTTTAGTTGCACGCACTAAAGCTGCGAAAGTTTGGGAAAAAAAAGTATATCTTGGGGCTCAGATGTGAGGATAAAACAGTTTAAAATAAGGGCACTGAGATGCTGTGAAGCATCTTAGTGCCCAGTTCATTTAAATTCGTATAAAGTGTGCAGATCGTATATCACAGAAACGCTTTATCGCACTCGTCATTGAGGCGCTTTTTACAAAGACACTAAAAACGAACAAATAATTGAAAATCCAGTGCTAAAAATGTGAATCGAGAGAGCTACGCGAGTTGGCATGTAAAAATCCAACATTTTAAATAAAATAGAAGTACGAGATTCGTCGGGTTGAAATACGAAAATTATATCAAAGATGGCGGGCGAATCAAACTGAAACGTCAGATTGAGATCACAACATTGCGAACGTCCTTCGGAGGTGTATAAATTAGCGTCGAAATAAGGGAAAAACATTGATGAGAATGCAGTAACGGCTTGAAAATTGCAGTACGATAGTAAACGGCTGGGGTTTCTAAAGAGACATTCTTCTTGGTGATGGCAGATTTCTAGAAAGGCGACACGCATCGAAGAAATTGACATTAGTTATAAGTGCATAATGTGAATGCAGCTGTAAATACGGGGAAGTATAGCCGAGAGTCATTGTCGGCAAAGATGTACTAAAAATATGTAAGTTTATTTTGCCGAAGCTGGCGTTATTTAATTATTGGGCCGAAGCTAGCAACCAATATTGTCATTGTTGTATATTTTTTGGGGTTATAAATATTAGAGTTTTGGGGGGTTTGTTGGAAATTATTAGAAATGATAAGTAGTAGTAACGTAAATGCGTGATTTCTACATATTTGCACGTTAACTAAAAATGAGGCATTTAACATCGATTGATATGAATAGTCGTTGATAGTTCTACGAGGTAAACCTCTAGTCAGACTATTATTTAATTTGGAAGAGAGTTAGCCTTTGCTAACTCCGTTGATTCAGACACCAGCCATTATATAATGTGCTTTTAATTTGGAAACTAGTTAAGGAAACATTCGAATTATACTGAATGTTAGAATAAAATTAAAGATAAGGAAAATTGTAGATTATATTAAGGTTTTTTTGTTTTGACTGATCGATGGGGTTTCAAGGATAACGGGGAGGGAATAGTATTAATAGAAATAATAGAACGAAAACCATATGGACATTCAGTGGACTGAATGGTAACCAGGTCGTAGTTTATATCGGGCATTAGCGACTGCGGTCATTTAAATTCATTATATCACTGGAACGCCATCGACTAGTTGACAGTGTGTTAGTTTATAAGTAATTTTATTGTTGTATGTAAACATTACGATTCATGTTTCAATATAAATTGACATTGAACACATTTAAATAAATAAAGGATTAGAATCTAATTGTCGAATTTCACGGCGGAGATTTAAACTCATGCATTATCATTATTAATATTATTTTATTAACAATCGACTGAACGCAGCCATTGTTGTCATCGACAAATAATCGATCGAAAATAACTCAAAGAATAAATTGTAAATATTTTGTGGTGAATTAGGCGCTCATTATTATAAATATAATTCACAATAATAGTACTTAAACTAAAATAGAAAAAGTTATAATTTTAATTGTTTAAATATGCATTTTGGTTTAATATATGGATTATTAATTGGAGAAGATTTGTTTCATTGAGGAAGTAAATACAAGGAGGGAAATTATTAGGCAAGGTATTGGAAGCCTATCCTCTTGAAGGTAATATTATCACTGTCGTTGTATGGTGGTAACATATTGAAATAGATATAGTAAAATCTTCTCTGACATATGCCGTCCCAATGTGGTGGGCCAATAGACATTGAAAGCATCGTAACATAACATATCGAGAAATAGATTATAAAATCATATCTCGCAGATAAAGATAAGAGTTAAAAATTTTCTTTACAAATGGCGCCCAACGTGGGGCCTTGATAGATTCTAAATAAAATAAATAGTAAATTATTTTCGATCGATCGTAATTTGGGCATTTAATAAATAAGAAATATAGAAACATGAATCGTGTGATATAACTGTATATTTAGCATTGCGAATTGTTGATATATTGTATATGTGTGTTGTTTTCTAGAAATCTGCCTATATACATAATTTAACGTTATTGTACATTATGTACACATATTGACTGCAATCGTCGTAATTGAATCGGTGATTAAAATAGTACCTCGGGAATAAGAATAGTTTAAAAAATAAAATAAACAAATTTGATTGGAAATAGATTTTATTAAGAATTAGGCTGGAATTAAAATAAATTAAAATAATTGTAATCAGGACGCCGCGGATAATAACCTTTGGCACGATAGCAATCGTCAAACCTTTTGCTTTGAATAAAATATAATAAATTAAATTCGTTTAATTAAAAATAAAATAAATTGAATTAGTTTTGAATCAAAATAAAATAAATTAATTAAATTCGTTTAAATAAAAAATAAAATAAATTAAATTTATTTTGAATCAAAATAAAAATAAATAAAATAAATTAATTAAATTTATTTAAATTAGAATAAAATAAATTAAATACGACAAATAAATTAAGAATAGACATAGATATCATAATGTCTCAAACAGCTTCGTCATCGAAAAAACGAAGGCTGGAGAGAGATATATCTCGAATAAAATACGAATAGAGAATTCGATGGCTGGGAGGGGGTCGTCGGTTCGCATTTTTAATAATACCCTAAATAGTAATGATATGGATCAGAGACCTTATATTTATGTAAGGTTAAATAATTTTAAATTAAAAGCATTAGTAGATACAGGCTCTTCTGTTAATATAATAGGGAGAAAATATATAACATTATTTCAGGATTGTGCGTTTGATAACAAATGCAATAATATACAATTGATGTCGGCGGATGGTACGATACAGAATATTATAGGAGAATTGGGTATAGATGTCAAATATGAGGACGTTTGCCGACGTTTAAAATACATACTTAGTAAATACATACTTGAAATACTTACTTATATATAAAATCGGAAGGTAAAGCCATAGGGCGATGCAACATAAAAGATATGGTAAAAATTAGTAAGGGGTGATTAAGGAACCTTACGTTCTATCGGTTGAGTGATTAGTTGTAGAAGCTCAATAAATTATAGGGAGTATTAAAAAAACTCACGGTTTTTTTGATGGTATGTTTTGTGGTTGTCATAGCATTATTATATTATTATATTGGCTGTCATTACAGTTATTATTATTTTATTGAGAGAATAACCAGTAGATTATTTTGAATATCAGAGTTATTGATTGTAGCGGGGTGTGTGTTCTTGTGTATGTATTGTATTATTATACTAAGATAATAAATTATTTTAACACGATATATCAAACATTAGATTTCATCATTTTTCAAGTTATAAATTACATTACAGATAATATCATTTTCCTGTTCCTTACTAGTAATAGATTAGATATCCTATCCTACCATCCTATCCATCATCCTATCACCATTCCTATCCTACCATTCTATCATACACTACCTATCCTATCACATTCCTTATTTCTATTCCATTACCAAGTCTTAATAGCAACAAATCATTAATGCCATACACCAAAAGCAGTATACAATAAATCAGAAATATTTTAATTACAATACATATTAGCTTACACGTTTAGTTGAGCAGTATAGTTTAATTTTTTCACATTAGAATCACACATTATTGCATATATATATATATATAGCATACAGTTACATTTTACTAAACATATTATCCATTTGATACGTATATGTATGGAAGAATGCACCTCGTGAAATCGTTGGGTTGTAAAATATTGTTAATGAGCTGACAGTTTTTTTTTCATTTGGGTATCTAGTGGAGTGGTATTGTTTTGCAAAATTGGGGAAGAGTTATGTCGAGGAGAGCGTTGTGTTGTTTGAATCTCTTCGTTTTAAGCAACAAGTATTCCTTTCCTATCCTATCCTATCTTATCCTAAATCCTATCCTAATCACCTACAACTTGTTGTCCAATCATTCCTACCTAAAGCGAAGAAATACAAGCGAACATGTTTAGGAATCTCATTAATGTAATAAGTTTTTTTGTTTGTTTGAACTAAAATGGCAAAGCAGTATCGGGATACGATTATTATATTAGAGAGAAGATTCCAAAGTATTATTAGTGAAGTCGATGGATTATTGTTATTGATAAAGTTGGTTGATCGTTATATTATTGAGGCTGTATAGGGCCAGATTAGAATCATTATTATAATTATTATAAAATATATTTTTGGAATTGAGTTATAGTGCTATATAGAAAGCGACTATAAGATGAATGGAGAGTCATATTAATATTGGTATTTAGTATAGAATGTTTGGTGGTATTGTCGACGTCTCGCTATATTAGAGCGGGATGAAGAAATTAGAATCGAAAAATAGCGCTAATTTTTAGAGCGACTATAATATTTATGGGAATTTTTATCTGAAGTGGGCGGTCTTCGGAGTTGGAGCCACTGCTCGGGTCCATGTTTTGTTTTGTATTTGGTAACTTGCGAGGGAGTATATATGGAGGTCTCGGCAAGGTTGAGGTCGCACCTCAACGCGTGACCCTGATCAGGTCTACGCTTTTGGACGAGTTGACACCCAGAGTCGGATATGGTCTAGATTCGACAGGGAGGAGCTCAGATACCCAATGGGATTATTATTATTACGGTGGCATTATGGTTACATGCACCAAGGGGGTTATTATGGGGTTGCGAAATTGGAATAGGCCGGATATTGATTTAGTTTATGTTATGAAGGAGATAAATAGTAGCGATCCAGGAGGGTGAGAGAAGAAGGACGATAAATACATTTGTTAATTAGTAAACCAACATAAGTTGTGATGAAGGAGGGGATTGATTTTGGTATGAAGATAGAATGAAAGGTGCTGTGAACGTGTGATGTATACAAGGCAGTGTAATGATAAATTCAGTTTCCAAATTCTGAAATAACGAATGAGAGTTAGAAACCATTACAGTGTACGTTAAAATCACAAACAATAGACTAGTGAAGAACCTATTAACAATCGTCAGGTTATCTAACTTGAGATTGTGTCTAAGTAAATAGCAGAAGGACAAGCCCAGCGTGAAATAGCATACCATATTGAATAAAAACTTACTATGCGACTGGTTGGGACAATGTCACGATTTTTTTCAAAATCTAGAACATTAAGGAACGACCAGAGCCTGTTCAAGTACATTGTTCTGACTTAGGCATGTTCAAACTATTTTTTTTGAAGAGTTAGACAGTTAAAATGTTCACCATAGAGGACTCGGGTTAAATCCTAATTGAGCGGAGTGGGTGAACGGAGAATAAATAGACGGAATCAATTTAAATTTTGCAACGGAGAGAAATATTATAATTATTATATTGACGTATTGAGATTATTTATAGATTGGTCGATAGAACAGAGCAAGTAGGTGGAGACATGGTCGAGGACTCGGGTTTATATCCTAATTGAGCGGACGCATGTTGAAGCGAAAAAGAGAAGGAGGAGCTGGAATATATTATATAAATATTAAATGTTGCAACGGAGAGAAATATTATAATTATTATATTAATGTATTGAGAGTATTTATAGATTGGTCGATAGAACAGAATAAGTAGGTGGAGACATGGTCGAGGACTCGGGTTTATTCCTAATTGAGCGGACGCATGTTGAAGCGAAAGAGAGGAGGTGAAGTTGGAATATATTATATAAATTTTAAAATTTGCAACAGGAGTGTTTGGAATCTTCATCATAATTATTATTATAGGTATGATATTATTGAGGTGAGATATAGAGAAGAAAGTTACAAATTATATTAAAAGTATTATCATTAAAAGATCTGGGTTAGGAGATTGGTGGTATATAAACAAGATAGGAAATTATAGACTTGAAGAGGGAAGACAAGCCACAAAACATATCGTAAGGGTACGTGAATTAAAAGTAAAATATTATCATAACATTATAGTACAAAACATATCGTAAAGGTACGTGAATTAAACGTAAACTTATTTTCATTGACATTATAGTACAAACATATCGTAGGAGTTACATAGTTATTTCTATAAAATTATTAACATTAATATTATATTACAAACATCATGAATAAGCGGTTGGAGATTGAACAGATAACAAGAAAGATATGTGATATGATTGCTTGAGGGCAAGCTGAGATTTTGGGAGGGGGTATTGTAATGATCTGAAAATCATCACATGATCGCTTAGCAGCTCTAAGCTAACCGGAAATATATTAATCGAATTTTTAAAATTAAATTGTACTTTAAAAAGATCATAGTGACATCTAGCGATTTAATTAGGAACTAAACTTGACAGATGAAGAATGTCAGTTGCTAAACTATAGAGTGCAGTGCAAGCGTCACATAAATAAAGGGGTTTTGAGTGGTTCTTGAGAGTTAAGGACATCATTAGGGGTTTAAAGATAGACAATCAGGAATATTTGGCAAGAAATTAGCATATTTTGAGATTTTTTACGAAAAATCGACGTAAAATTCAACGATTGACAAATAGACAATAGAAGCATGTTTATGGTCTTAAAGAGTCGACCGATTGGTTTTTTCAAAGAAATATAAAAGGGGTTTATTAAATAGTAGGAATTATGGGAGAATTTAATAGCAATATTGATAAAGTCATTTGAAGAACATTTAATTTATTATTAAGAGAAATTGGAAAACATAATCGACATCGATGGAAGAAAGCCGAATTAATGAAATCAAAAGAAATTATCACCAGATAATTGCCAGTCAAAATAAAATTTAATAGTTAAAATGAGGAAATTTAGAAACACGTAATTAAAATAGAGGAATTACTAGATAAAAATACTATCAATAAATAAAATTGAAATAAAATAGTTATATTATTTCGCTTTCAAATGTGAAAGCGGAAACGACGCGCAAGAAAGGCGGCAAGGTTAAGTCAAAGTATGATGATTTCCCGCCGAATATGAAACATCAATTTCTCATAATACGTAAAATAAATACTTAAAATCATATATAGAATTAGAAGCACGAATTATCGTTAAGAAATTCTCTTGTTACCAATGTGGCAGAGCGTGATTTAACGAAAAAATAGATAAATCAGATCGTTTTGTGATTGATTAGTCAATAGTTGTGGGTTAAATTACTAAAAAAAGGATATATCGATAGGGGTGTTATAAAAGGGATGGACGTGTTGCTTCCGGCATCCATTAAGAAATTTTAGTTGCACGCACTAAAGCTGCGAAAGTTTGGGAAAAAAAAGTATATCTTGGGGCTCAGATGTGAGGATAAAACAGTTTAAAATAAGGGCACTGAGATGCTGTGAAGCATCTTAGTGCCCAGTTCATTTAAATTCGTATAAAGTGTGCAGATCGTATATCACAGAAACGCTTTATCGCACTCGTCATTGAGGCGCTTTTTACAAAGACACTAAAAACGAACAAATAATTGAAAATCCAGTGCTAAAAATGTGAATCGAGAGAGCTACGCGAGTTGGCATGTAAAAATCCAACATTTTAAATAAAATAGAAGTACGAGATTCGTCGGGTTGAAATACGAAAATTATATCAAAGATGGCGGGCGAATCAAACTGAAACGTCAGATTGAGATCACAACATTGCGAACGTCCTTCGGAGGTGTATAAATTAGCGTCGAAATAAGGGAAAAACATTGATGAGAATGCAGTAACGGCTTGAAAATTGCAGTACGATAGTAAACGGCTGGGGTTTCTAAAGAGACATTCTTCTTGGTGATGGGAGATTTCTAGAAAGGCGACACGCATCGAAGAAATTGACATTAGTTATAAGTGCATAATGTGAATGCAGCTGTAAATACGGGGAAGTATAGCCGAGAGTCATTGTCGGCAAAGATGTACTAAAAATATGTAAGTTTATTTTGCCGAAGCTGGCGTTATTTAATTATTGGGCCGAAGCTAGCAACCAATATTGTCATTGTTGTATATTTTTTGGGGTTATAAATATTAGAGTTTTGGGGGGTTTGTTGGAAATTATTAGAAATGATAAGTAGTAGTAACGTAAATGCGTGATTTCTACATATTTGCACGTTAACTAAAAATGAGGCATTTAACATCGATTGATATGAATAGTCGTTGATAGTTCTACGAGGTAAACCTCTAGTCAGACTATTATTTAATTTGGAAGAGAGTTAGCCTTTGCTAACTCCGTTGATTCAGACACCAGCCATTATATAATGTGCTTTTAATTTGGAAACTAGTTAAGGAAACATTCGAATTATACTGAATGTTAGAATAAAATTAAAGATAAGGAAAATTGTAGATTATATTAAGGTTTTTTTGTTTTGACTGATCGATGGGGTTTCAAGGATAACGGGGAGGGAATAGTATTAATAGAAATAATAGAACGAAAACCATATGGACATTCAGTGGACTGAATGGTAACCAGGTCGTAGTTTATATCGGGCATTAGCGACTGCGGTCATTTAAATTCATTATATCACTGGAACGCCATCGACTAGTTGACAGTGTGTTAGTTTATAAGTAATTTTATTGTTGTATGTAAACATTACGATTCATGTTTCAATATAAATTGACATTGAACACATTTAAATAAATAAAGGATTAGAATCTAATTGTCGAATTTCACGGCGGAGATTTAAACTCATGCATTATCATTATTAATATTATTTTATTAACAATCGACTGAACGCAGCCATTGTTGTCATCGACAAATAATCGATCGAAAATAACTCAAAGAATAAATTGTAAATATTTTGTGGTGAATTAGGCGCTCATTATTATAAATATAATTCACAATAATAGTACTTAAACTAAAATAGAAAAAGTTATAATTTTAATTGTTTAAATATGCATTTTGGTTTAATATATGGATTATTAATTGGAGAAGATTTGTTTCATTGAGGAAGTAAATACAAGGAGGGAAATTATTAGGCAAGGTATTGGAAGCCTATCCTCTTGAAGGTAATATTATCACTGTCGTTGTATGGTGGTAACATATTGAAATAGATATAGTAAAATCTTCTCTGACATATGCCGTCCCAATGTGGTGGGCCAATAGACATTGAAAGCATCGTAACATAACATATCGAGAAATAGATTATAAAATCATATCTCGCAGATAAAGATAAGAGTTAAAAATTTTCTTTACAACATCCTGCGTCCTGTATACATTTTGAATATAACGCAGGGTTATGTCCATATTAGACTATAAGGTAAAATTGTTAAAATTCCAATATTGTTAAAATTCCTTGTTGTCCTCCTTTACAAGTCACCTTAAAAGTAGCTATTTAAAGTGGGTCTTGGTTTTCGCCGATTTAATGTCACCATTGAAAAAACTGCTTTTCAGATAAACTGCTTTCGTCTGAACTGTTCAGGGCTTGCCGAAAAATTCTTCCATTCCCTTCACCTCTACGAAGAGGCTTCTGGATAAAAACTAAATTATGAGTTGGTTCGTCCTTGCGGCCAGCTTTTGTGGCCGAACCATTTGCATCGAACCATTAATCCCCGACTATAAGGGGAGCACCAACGTTGAAGTTTTCCGTAGTGACACGAAGGTCACTTTTATCGTCGGAAGCCTTGATATTGCATACAAAAGAGCTGCCGCGCCGCCACCACGGAACAGTTACGCGAATCGCGAATGCAAAGAGTCGCCATCAATCAGCCGCTCGAACGCCGACCAAAGTCGGAATGCCGTTTTTAATCTAATGTATCCCAATCCACAAAATTGCCAAATAACAGCCGCCAGTCCGAGCGGCTACTGTTTCAGCCGAGCGACTGCCTCTCAAAGAGGCCGACGCTACTCAAGAATCCCTCTTATCTGACAAGACAGGGAAAAAAGATAGACGCTGGCATAGCTAAGTGGGGGAAAATGCACCGCTGATTTATTTTCGGTTTGCTGCGGCTGAACGAACCGCCAGACGAGCCTGGGACTCGCCGCATTCAACAGCCTCGAATTTATTATATTAAATTGTTTGAATTAATAAATTTTTGGTTGGGAGATTGCAGGATATCTCGATAAAACGCTACGTTGCCCTTCTTTAATGGCAAACTGGCTGTCGCCACTGTCTCTGGCTGAAACTGGAGACCATGCTGGCTCAGAGGCAAAAGAAGTTAATAACTTGTGATCTCTAAGAGAGCTAACAACGCTTTTTTATCAACATAAAGTAACAGCTGGTTAGTCCGTATCAGTTAATACAGGACGCTCTGCTTTAGACCAGAGGATTTAGAATAGCACAGTACCTACTCATAAATAACAACAGCAGTTTATAAGGAAAACCACCACACTGTCCCTCATGTGAGGACTAAGACTGTGAACTAAATATGGCGTAAATATGAGAACTGTGTTTGTTAACGAATACAACCTTTTGATAAGTTAGATTACGAAATAACAATATAGCATCGTGGGCTCTTGTAGTATGATTAAAATGAATCCTGTCGCGAGAATAATTATTTCTAAAAGATTATGCTGTATCATAAATCAATGACGATAAATCAGTTATGTCACCTTAGCACTCCAGGAGCCTCGACTGCGAATAGCAGCTGGAAGTGCAGTCAAATAAATTTTGGTTTGTGATAAAAACATATGCCCACAAGAAATCTATCTACACATATATAATATAAATATGGTATCAACCTAGGCTGCATATTTTTACTGACTACAATTCACATAATTTGTAGGGACTCTGGTCTCCCGATATATTTTTCAAAGCCCAACATGTGGGGCCCTCCTTGTTTGTTCGTCCTCTAGATACCAAAACCAGGACCAGGTGGTAATAAGACGTGGCCATGCCCGTAGTCCACATTTGGATCTCTCGCATATCAACAACTTCAGCTTTGGCTTCATGACCAATCCAGGGGATTCAATCCATCTTTCAAGTCTATCGACCGACTACTTTCCGAGTTTTGCGAGCGCAAACATACGCAGGCTAAATTTTTATATATAATAAATAAATAATGTAATAGTTAAAAAAACACGCCTTTGTTTCTTGGTCACTTTATGTAACCAAAGGACTCATTAAGACATGTTAAACGAACCCAAACATGCTGGTATTATTGTTAGCCATTGAGAAGTTCCTTTGACCATCTTTCACATATATACCTAATCATGAAAGCGCTATGTGTATGATACCATATTATTGTATTGTCTTTACAATTGCGTAAGTTTGCCTAGTTTCAGATAGATACGTCAATACGAAGTCAGTGAAAAATGAGTTGTAAAATTCCATTATAATGTTACAGCTCAAGCTAATTAATATAAGGGTTATAAAACGGAACACATAAAATGATATTCACGTCTATGTTCGCAAATATTAAAAAAATAGTATTTCAATTTCAAAATGACCTTGTACTTTAAGTCAACGCTTTAGGCAAATGCTAGTTTGAAGAAGTCGCTTTTGTTACCCTAAAGACTTTCCCGGCCAGTAGCCAAGGACTGATTTTATATGAATATTAATTTCATTAAAAAAACCATCTCTTGGCTAACGGAGGAACCCGAATGGGTTCCATCGCAA
Source organism: Micropterix aruncella (assembly GCA_944548615.1). Lineage (NCBI taxonomy): Eukaryota > Metazoa > Arthropoda > Insecta > Lepidoptera > Micropterigidae > Micropterix > Micropterix aruncella. Next base: position 20,359,108 of record OX155955.1, on the reverse strand, counting down.
CCACCTCGGGCAGCGTGGTTAGTTTCTTGGTTAAGTACGGAATTCGGCCAAGCGCCAACAGATGGCTTTAATATTTGGTTAAAATTTATGCAGAAATTTAATATTATTAGTGTAGCCCGTATATAAGTTATTACAGCCAAAATGTGATTCGGATCAACAAGATATCTGTGTAAAAAAAACAGTCTTTAAGTCCAATATTTCGAGATTAAAATATGACTAGTACGTTCCCTGGTGGAACGACAACATTTTCAACTCTTGCTATGACAAAATGATGCCTGCAAGCCACATTTCAGCTCAATCGGATTAAATGTTTGGACGCTATCGTGGAGCAATACTCACACACAGGAAGAAAATTGCAATCTAGAAATGGCCTTATTCGTCTCAGGAGGCTTAAAATGGATATTTTCATCTCCATCTCGAAAAAAATTGCGCGTTACAATACTTTCCTTTCTTGTCGGTTGGTAGGCCGGGAAAGTAAATTACCTGCCTTTACTTTTGTGTCCATCCGTGACACGTACATAATTAGGGCGACCTAGATATTGGGAAAACAACCTTCGACGTTTTTTTTCAGGACGATTTAATACTTCCGCCTCTGTAATCTAAGTGTCTAATTTTCCTAATCATATTTGTGAAACTCTTACTAAAAAGCATTTTAGGATGCAGGCCCTGCAGGCCACCGCCCAGATATTGGGTGTGTGAATGTGACTCCGTTTTTTTTTTTGTTAAAATAAAACACATTTGCTTGTTTAGAAAATGAAAGAATTATTTATTGAAAGTATCCTCCATATGCACCTACAACTTGCTCCCCTTTTTTGGCAATTTACGAATTCCCTCTGTGGGAAAATCCTGGCCCTTGGAGGCGATCCAATCATTATTCAATTTTTTGATCTCTGTGCGAAAACTGAACCGCTGTTCAGAAAGAGACGACTGCATCGACCGAAAGAAGTAGTAATCTGAAGGAGCTATTGTCTGGTAAAAACGACGGGTGGCGTTGAACTTTCAAGTCCTGTCCTTTTAAATATTTTTTTCACAACGTTTGCAACATGTGGTTTTGCTGAAAAATTAATTTGTTATGTCTATTCACCCGTTCCGGTTGTTTTCCTCTTTAGCTCGCTTTAAATGCATTAGTTCTCATCGGTACATCGCCATCGATAGTTTTATCTGATTCCAGCAGTTCGTAATATACCACACCTTCCTGATCTCGCTAGATGCAGAGTATAACCTTATTGCAGTGAACATCTCGCTTTGGATGTGATAGACCAGTTTCACTAGGTTTTACCCAAGCATTTTCACTTTCCGGATTCTTATAATAAATCCATGTTTCATTAATCTCAAATAACTATTTGATGCAAAAACCCTTTTATTTTCTGTCATTGAAGCAACATTTCACAAATGGTTTCTCGACGTTCAATGTCTGCTTTGTTTTAATCTAAGGGAAACCCAGTTACTAACATTATGAACTTTTCTCATTGTTTTTAAACGTTTGCAACAGTATATGTATCGAAATTTAATGCTACAGCAATTTCTAATTGTTTTGACTAGAATTTTGAGCCAATATTATTTCTATTTCAGCATCTTTAAATTTTTGGGTGGTTTTCGATGCTTTTTATCCTCAATGCAAAAATCATCATTTTTAAATCGACGACACCATTTTTTGCAAGTTATATTCAATGGAGCATATTCAATCATAGAGTTACATTCAATAGAGCAAGTAAGCCATAAGTTTCCGCTGCACTTTCTTTGCATTAAAATAATGTAATAAAAGTTTCCGCAAATGGCGTTCATTAGGAATAAAATTCGTCATTTTCAAGGAGTTAAAAATGCTATTTGTTTATACTTTAACCAAATGTCGCATACTAACTTCGGAAGCTGACTTCAAACTCTATCGGATACAAGTATTGCCATTTAATAATACACGTAAGCAACACTACAAACAACACCTATTGCGAAACGACGGAGTCATATTCCCACACCCAATAGCCTGTGAGTAAATACGACCCTGAGCTCAAAGGTTGTTTTAGAGCTCAAATTTCAGCTTTGCAGACATCTTTTCTACCATTCCGTGATTCACCTTCTCCACTCGAAGACTATCGCGGTTGTTTAACTATATAAATAGGATAAACACGAATTTACCGCGTGAAGTTTGAAGCACCTGATGTTTCGGCGATGTTGCAATCGCCATTGTCCAGGGTAGACTAGACGTTTCAGCGATGTTTCAGCCGCCGTTGTCCATGGTAAATTTGTCGTTGTCTACCCTGGACAACGGCGGTTGCAACATCGCCGAAACGTCGGGTGCTACAAACTTCACGCAGTAAATTTGCGTTTATCCTATTTATACTTCTCTACTCGTTACCAATATTTCTATATATGACAGTGAAATGAATCGTGCATTATCGTGCATGTCGATCAGTGTGTCTATCTCCTGGGGCTTCCGTCTTTGAAATATCCCGAATGTTTTCTAATCAGGCCCCAGTATCTCACATGCCAGATTAGCCGCGCGGCGTTTTGCTACCGTCGCGGGCAATCGGCCTAGACGGGATTCCGAGGAGACGGCTCCGTCCGACGGCCCGTCAGCCTTTATCAGGTATGCGACGCATGACGCGGATAATCCGGCTGCAGGGCCGGTAGCCGCGCCGCGACTCGGCTCGTCTCCGGAGCCGCCGCACAATACAAATCCATTCCACGCGCCGTCACCGCGTTATGAGGCCACAATGGACGCGATATTAAACACGGGCCCCGTGTTTTGTGGCCATTGTCGCGCGATGACAGTCGCTATTATGTGGGGCCGCGCTCGAAAGCAAACGAAAGTCGCGCCGCGTAGCGCCCGCCTTGCGGACTGCTCAGGGCCTTTCGCGAATCCCAACCCAATGCGCTGCAAAGGGGATGAAATCCCTTGAATAATTATTTTTCTTCTTGGATAATCCCTTGAATAACACTTTCACAAAAATTACTCATCGCTCAATAATTGGTGCAGGTGGTTCTTCTAGATGGGGAATGGCAGACACCTAAGCATTAGTTAAAATATCAATTGAAAAAGCTACAGCACCCTTATGACGCATATTTCGTCCACTTCCTAACATTCACCATGTAAAGTATTTTTACACAATTTTAAAAACATTAAAATGACCGTCATTGCTATCATGCGAATGGGCTCCTAATACCACAAATTAAAAACATTATTATTATTTAAATAAAAGTTAGTAAGCAAGTGTAAAAGTTACGTAATATGTATTATATTCGTATTATAAAAGTTAGATTAAAGTGCGATGAATTTAAAAATAGCATAACTATCAAATAATTCAAACGTCAAGCTTTTCCAGAACCTTGCGTTTGCTTTGACAGTAATGACATAAATACTCTTGGTTGGGTAAGTCGTCATTACTACATTCGCAATGCGCATTACTACATAATTTCCGCAATTTCGGCTCCTGTGCCAAACCTCGCTTTTTTAAATTAATTGTATACGAAGCATGTCTTTTCTTTTGTTCGAGCAATATCATCTTGTCACGGTTACAAATATTTTTCTGTTCTTCTTCTGTTGGGTTCGACGGCGGTGATGCATTATGTGTATTTCTTCTTGGCGACGTGGATAACCACAACCTACTTGCAAGGCTGTCCGTATCCGATATCCGTGCTAGATCGCGAGTAATACAGAGAGAGTGTTCCGTTCTCGCACTCAAATCTACTGCAAATAACCCTAGTAGCATGTGCATCATGGCTTTTTCTGGCATTTGCTGCTGTCGACAGAGCCAGGATGTAAACTTACGTCGCGATAGCATAAATCATTTTGTTCAGTACCGTCTTCCTGAGCACATTGGTGCGCATATAAACCGCTTAAAGGAATCTTGTATCATAAAAAAATACCCTCTTTGTCGGGAAACCGTTCAGGTGAAGATGAAAAAAATGTGTTTTTGCAATCAGCGTTTTATTGCGTTAATATTCCACTCATTCGCTTTATTATAAGCAGCTTATCATAATCATCTAAACTTCTTTAACTGAATTAAAATGTGTTGATGCATTATTGCAATTCAGATATATCCTGTTGATGTAGCATTTGTAAAAAGTTTCATCGTCGGCTGATGAAAGGTGCGTCGAGAAACTACTCCATCACTGTCGCTCAATCAGGTGGAATTATTTCTGGGTTATCTTTTTTAATTGAGTCGACGTGAATTGTGTAAATTCAATGGCCGCGTTCAGCTGGATTGACGTTTACTTTTCTGCATGGGCAGGGCGGGCACTTTTATTTTCAACAAAAAAAAACAGCTGTAGGCACAATTATACTTATTCGAAAGCCATTCCTTTCCTACGTCCCTAAACGCCAATTAACAAACGCATTAAAATCTCATTCCACCGTATCCAAAACAAAGACCGTGTGATTTATATTCATAATTTCATAATGAGTGTTTCTAATTAGACCATTCGTTTCAACTTGCCATTTAACGAAATGTCAAATAGCGGGAACGAACTAATCAGTAACACAACTTAACTTATTCGGCTACAGCCATTCTCATTTAACATGCCAACTTTATTGGTTTAATTTAAATTTTTACGCCGTTCACAGATATCGACCGAGCGATTAACAGGCGAATTTAGCGCGTTGTTTAGATGCTAGATTGGTTGTTCCTTTTTTTGGTTTGTTCTCATTTTGTGGACCAAAATTTAGTATGCTATAACCAAACGATCATTCGTATGATACGAATGAAATAAATGACGGTCTTTTTCATTCTCGATTTAGCGAGTATTTGTACGTATCTATATACATAGATGACAACTAGGGTTGTCGACTACAGCGGGCGAGCCCGTCACCTCAGGAAGTTTTAACAGTTAGTCGTTCTATCTCCCTGGAGTGAGCGCAGAAGACTTGGACAAAAAGGTCCACCGTCTAGTTCCGCCACAAACCCGTAATAGGCCAACGCCTTAACCGCGAGATAGCCAGGATTGTTACCCGGCGGGCTTGCACTCACGCCCTTACTTCCAATTGTGAGCAGATTACTCTAGTCTCTCGATTGGTTACGAGTTCGAGGTCGCTTGCGCGGTCCTCTCCCTTACGAAGCGGTGAAACGGTGTTTACCGAATCTATCGCGGACCACAGCGTCCTTTGCCCGGCTGTTCACCCAGGATCGGGTAGCCGATGGTCGTTTCAAGAGCAGTCGCCGTAAGGTCCGCAACCACCCCCGCTCTATAGGAAACAGTACTGCTTCCAGACTCCCCCGACTGTTAGTCAGAGTGGCGTACCGCCCCGAGGGGCGTTTCGTTCTTTGCAGGATCCAGGGATTCCTCCCCCCCGTGGCTGCTCCGAGACCTGCCCACGGACCGTGCGCCTCCACCATCATCGTTTCTGGAGCGTCCTCTACCCCGCTCACCGGCCCTAAATTTGTGATATTTGTTGTTTTTTTTTTTCTTTTCTATTGTGAATATGGTAAATTTAGTATTATTTTTGTAAATTTTTACTTTGTAAATATCTTTTATTTTAAATAAATGGGTTCTCGGGGCGGTACGGGGGGGGTGGTTTACCCTATTTCACCCCCTGCGCGTTCTACCCTTCTGGTACGCGCAGGGTTGTCGTAGCACGACATCCCGGGCAGACAAGACGACCCTCGTCGTTATAACTGCCCGGGCGGTGGGCGGGGTTTGCTGCCCTCACCTATCGCCTTGAAACTCTTAACTGTTAGTCAGAGTGCACATTCGATTAGCTTACGCCGCACGGTGCGCAGACCGTCCAGGAGCGCCAGAAGGATGATTCCCAGGGGAAATTAACCATAAGGCCAGAGTCCTACCCAGGCTCGGACTTCATGCGTGGAGACCGTCGAATAGGTGTTGACCCGTGAGTGTGACCAACCCTGAACAGAATGGGTCTTCGTGGCCAACTCAGCAAGGGTCCATACATAGATGACACATACGAGCCGGGGTTATAAATTAAATTTTTGTTTATTTTCTTTTTTATTCGTCTCCTGGGGCGGCGACTGATGCTGTAGCCACCGCCCGATGGCTTCGGCATCTGAAGAAACGCATTGTGCCATTCCAGGTGTCCGGATGATGTGATGCTCGCGGTAGGAATGACTGTCATCAATCCACGCCCAGTAGTTCACTCCAGTTATTGGTATCTAATGGATCCGATGCAGTTGAGTCACTATAACCCTTTCGTTACCTTGTGAATGCCCAAATCACGATTTAACTCCTATCCGGTAACCTCCTCAGAAGAGGGTCGAACCTGGAAAGGACTCCGATTCAGACTCCGGACTCGGTATTGTCGTGGACAAGGAATCGGATCGTATAGCAAGGCCTCGGGCGCTGCTGGGCGATTTTGATGAACGAAAATCGCTTGGTATGGGTTTAGGTGAGATGGTCATCCACCGAAAACCTCTACTGAAATTGCTGCGCTAAGTACAGGGTTCCTATATTTTGCCATAAAGGTTCCTATATTTTGATTTTTTGCTTTTTGCACGACTGCCCAACAAAAAAGGAGTGTAATGTGTACATCTATATATGTTTTCCGTTTTTTATTATACCATTACTTCTAAACACTTCAACCGATTTAGAAGTGTATGGTATTGTTACAATTGATATATCAACCTATGTGTCATAGGGTACATTAACTGTCCAAATATCAAGTAAGCCTGTCTAAAAGTATACCTGTCTAAAAGTCCAAATGTCAATAAATTAACTTCAATATATCGTGTTTAGTTTTATATGAAAGGTCTGATTGAGTACATTCCGGAAATATACATATATCTATATTATGAATAAATACATAAACCACAAATGTTTCATAACAAAGCCGTAATCAAAATAATTATAAATACAATTGTTCACTTTCTGTAACGGCAGTCGTGCTTTATATTTTTTTAAATATATTTACTTGTTTACGAAATTTATTGCGTCCCTTCTCATCACGTTAAACGTTGTATATATATATATATATATATATATATATATATATATATATATATATATATATATATATATATATATATATATATATATATATATATATATATATATATATATATATATATATATATATATATATATATATATATATATATATATATATATATATATATATATATATATATAAAATTAGTAAAAGCTACTTAAAAAGTAGCGAAGGAAATCCCAGCTTGTATTGGGAAATGCTTATGTTTGAATGAGATATACTTACGGATGTGCACGACTTTCGACGGTGCAATGTAAGTTTAAAGGTCCTTTTGCAGTCGACTAACGATCACTATTCATCCATATATCTCATAAATAGGGCTTATCCTTATGCAACACAAAATGCCTTCAATTGAGACGAATTAAGCGAAAAAAAAAAATAAACTATTGATCACTTCGGCAAAGCCGTTTTCCAAATGAAAGTGACATTACGAAATAATTCAAATTTCGAATGCTACCAACATTTAAAATATGATACAATTGGCTGAGTTTGTTATCAACGAGCCATTAAATCGAAATAAAAATAAAAAAAACTTCCATATGCTCAATGAAATGAAAGAAGAAACTTCAATCTTAATTTCTGGCAGAGGAGTTTATAAAAAAGATTGTATAATGTTATCAAAATAGGGTAAACCTATATAAAATTGTATAATATTAAAAAATTGTAAAGAAATATTGTAGAAAACAGTATAATATTGTTATATTTGCAAAGGTTTGTAAAGAAATCCGTTTATAGGATGATGTTTTTATTTAAAATAAAATTAGTAAAAGCTACTTAAAAAGTAGCGAAGGAAATCCCAGCTTGTATTGGGAAATGCTTATGTTTGAATGAGATATACTTACGGATGTGCACGACTTTCGACGGTGCAATGTAAGTTTAAAGGTCCTTTTGCAGTCGACTAACGATCACTATTCATCCATATATATCATAAATAGGGCTTATCCTTATGCAACACAAAATGCCTTCAATTGAGACGAATTAAGCGAAAAAATAAAAAATTAAACTATTGATCACTTCGGCAAAGCCGTTTTCCAAATGAAAGTGATATTACGAAATAATTCAAATTTCGAATGCTACCAACATTTAAAATATGATACAATTGGCTGAGTTTGTTATCAACGAGCCATTAAATCGAAATAAAAATAAAAAAACCTCCATATGCTCAATGAAATGAAAAAAGAAACTTCAATCTTAATTTCTGTAAAGTAAAAGTAAAAGTAAAAGGTATTTATTTCCAATACAACCATACAATTGTGTAGGAATGACAGTAATTAATCTTAAATTAGTTACTCAATTTAGACAAGAGATGATATACAATATATAGTTTTAAACTTACCAATTTACAAAAACATAGACTATATGATAACAGTTTACAACAAAACAATTAACGGTAAATAATATGTATTAGATTAAATGGGTAGATACGATGCTATGTATTTTTCAAAATATTTTAAGAAGTCGTTATGGGCATACATGTTGATTTTAAGCAGATAGACTCGGATGGATCTCTTGAAAATATCGATGTTTTTAATTTCTTTTAATCTGGCAGAGGAGTTTATAAAAAAGATTGTATAATGTTATCAAAATAGGGTAAACCTATATAAAATTGTATAATATTAAAAAATTGTAAAGAATATTGTAGAAAACAGTATAATATTGGTTATATTTGAAAAGGTTTGTAAAGAAAACCGTTTATAGGATGATGTTTTTATTTAAAATAAAATTAGTAAAAGCTACTTAAAAAGTAGCGAAGGAAATCCCAGCTTGTATTGGGAAATGCTTATGTTTGAATGAGATATACTTACGGATGTGCACGACTTTCGACGGTGCAATGTAAGTTTAAAGGTCCTTTTGCAGTCGACTAACGATCACTATTCATCCATATATCTCATAAATAGGGATTATCCTTATGCAACACAAAATGCCTTCAATTGAGACGAATTAAGCGAAAAAATAAAAAATTAAACTATTGATCACTTCGGCAAAGCCGTTTTCCAAATGAAAGTGACATTACGAAATAATTCAAATTTCGAATGCTACCAACATTTAAAATATGATACAATTGGCTGAGTTATATATATATATATATATATATATATATATATATATTATATATATATATATATATATATATATATATATATATATATATATATATTATATATATATATATATATATATATATATATATATATATATATATATATATATATATATATATATATATATATACATATATATATTGGCAAATTCAAAATATATGCAGCAAATATGTACTCCAATTTTGTAGTTTTATTAAGGTTATAAACTTATTTTATTTATTTTGGTGACATGTAGTAGAGAGCTGATACTTAAAGCTGAGAGGGACCGTCAGCGATGTAGGAGCGACTACATAGAAAGAGGGACATATCGTAACATGGCAGAGGTGTCAGTCACTCCAAGATATCGTAACATGGCAGAGGTGTCAGTCACTCCAAGATCTCGTCTGGGTGGCAGGATTGGTCTGCGCGGGCGACTCCGCCGCGGGCGTAGCGGCGACTTCACCATTATTAATGAGCGCTAATGATTTACGAGCGCTCTTAAATTAACGATCTTTGTAACGTTTTTATCGCGTTATTTATTTGTTCGGCCCGTTTGGGCTTTTCGCTCCGTTTGAATTATGTAGATTGTCGGTGCGCGATAACGGCCGCTAAGCATTCATTATATAAATCAGGAACGAAAGCAAAAAACGCCGCGCGCGAGAGATTTACGCCCAGTCAGCTGTTAATTATGTGTGTATTCACTCCGACCGAGATAACAGGAGGAAAAACTAATCTCCGAATGGCTACTGCATCATACTTTGACGATCAATCTGAATGACTTTTCTTTAAACTGTTAAACCTCAAACTTGGTCGATCTTGAATTCTCTATCACTCTGTTGTATCGCTCACATAATATCTTCTATTGATATTTGAGCAGCACGATACGAGCAGTAATCGAAGACTATCGCGGTTGTTTGACATTATAAATAGGATAGAAAACGAATTTACCGCGTGAAATTTGTAGGACCCGACGTTTCGGTGACGTTGCAGCCGCCGTTGTCTAGGGTAGACGCTCGAAACGTCGGGTCCTACAAATTTCACGCGGTAAATTCGTTTTCTATCCTATTTATAACGAGCAGTAATGTCCATTAAATCATGACTTTGCCATACGTTCTTCGAAAGTTTGGTTTTATTTACATTTCTTTGAGTAACTCTAATATTCAAAAAGTCTTCATTTGGATGTTATTATTAGCATAGCTGGGAGAAGTGCTAATAGTCCATTGGGTATTTAGGCTTTGGCGAATCTTCCTGTAGCTATGTATGTCTTTCAGTTAATCAAAAATGCAATTACTGCGAAAAAGTAAAACAAGAGAACTTAAAAAAAACTGTTGTCACCCCAAGAATTTCCAGGCAAGTAGAAAACTCCCCTCCCCCTCCCCACTCGTGCCAACCAGGCCTCCACCGCGGGCCAATTCTTAGCATATTTGTAGTATTTTCCGTAGTATTAAAATGGTATTTTTTACAAAAAATTACAAATTCGGCGGTATTATTTTTGTCTTTGCGTCCCTTGTATACGAGATATTCCAACGACAACCTGATTTCGGTCCAACAAGGCATTTGTGTACCAAATTGATTAAAGTATGACTAGCGCGCCCTCTGGTGGACCGATTTAAACTACAATCTTTTCAACTCTTGCCATGACCGAATGATGCCTGCATGCAAAATTTTAACCTAATCGGATATCGTCGAGGAATACACACAGACACACAAAGTGCGTTTATAAATAAAAAACGAAAATAAAAACGAATTTCCGCGTAATGTTTGTAACATTCGACGTTTCGGCAATATTGCAACCGCCGCTGTCCAGGGTAGACTACACTGGACAACATCGCCGAAAGGTCGGGTTTTACAATTTGTACGCGATAAATTCGTTTAAATCTTATTTATTATGTTTGAAAAACGTGATAGACTCTCAATGAATTGAGGCATAGTAATAACCACTTTATATTAGACATAGTTTGTTTGTTTGTTTGAAAAGCTTTATTGCACACACAAAAGAATACAATGTGGTGGGCCTATTGCCAAGTGGCAATATCTACCGACCATACCGCCAGGGTTATTGTGACTGAAGGTTTAAGTGGGCAAATAAATTTACAAGTAATAAATAAATACACTTACAAAAAAGTAATCATAGTATAAAATATAATTCAGTGATTAGTAACGTATGCCAACTCGATATTGAAGGGAGGAGTGAAATATAAGGACAGCAAAGGAGACGGGAGGGGAGGGGGGGAATTCATAAGTTGAGTAAATGTCTCTTTAAAGAATTTTTAAACCCGCTCAGGTTTTCAAGTTGTCTTATCGGTAAAGGCACGGAATTCCAGAGACGGGCCGCTTGCACTGCGAAAGACCTAGACATGAAAGTTGATGAATGCTGAGGTATAACCAGTGCCCCTGGAACAGGTGAAAATGTTATACATACCTAGGATGCTTCCTAAATGAGTACAAAGGACCGAAGTCAGAAAGTAAAAATCCCTATTGAACATGCTCAAGCTAACTGCCTCAGTATATAGAAACTCCTATGCAACCGTAATCTATCACTGCACCTTAACGTGTATATATTTTCCATCTTCTTTTATGGAATGAAAGGCTGGATCTCACTCCAGATCCAGTGCACGAAATTGGAAGCTGTCAAAATGTCGGTTTACACAAGAACGCTTAGCATTTTGTTGACGGATAAGATGTCGAATAGTGATAAAAACGAATTAGATTACATGTTACCACTCCAGCCAAAAGCAACCCTTACCCAGCTCCTCGGTATACCAAGAGGACACATTATGTACCTATATGTAAGATAGAAAAACATTACAATTTAACCAATTTTACAAATATTAAGTTTTTCAAAGTTTCAGAAGAAAATGCCTGCAGGCATGATCACCAAATAATTTTGGATAGATGATAAATTTTTGATAAACTTTGATTTGAATAATCGGCCTTTACTCGATAGTTCGCCAAAATTTTAAAGGTATAGGTAGATTAAGCCATGCTAAAATAAGAGAATGGTCAGTCGGATGTTCAGATGTTGTTAATCAAACAATTTTGGAACGAAACACTGCCTTGAAGACCGCCAGAAACAATTTTGTTGAGTTGGTCGTTTCATAATACAATATCTGTGTAAATTTAGTAATATCTTAAGTTAAATATACCATGGGATCTCATATTAAATATACCAAATACACATATCTAGATGGCGTTGATTCTTAGGTGCCAGTTTTATTTTAAATTAAGGTTTTACCGATTTGAGAAAGTCTTTCGATTTAGTTTCGGGAACCATATATATTAAATATAAAGATTGTATCTATTGGTTTCCGTGGCTTCTGAGATTTTATTACATATTTTTTCAAACGCCATGCAATCAACATACTTTCGAATTTCAAAGCAGATTAGTACTAATAAAATTCTGGGAATACGCGTTCGCCTCGAAAACAAACATAAATGATTCGACGATTCCCGATTGATCGCGAGCACAACAAAGGACAGTCTGGCGGGGAACAAACGAACGAACGAACGGCGGCGGCTTCTCGTCCGACGCAACAAACTTTCAAACAGACGATAAATTATCAAAGCAGGATCCATTAATCTGCCCAACATCGGGCCAACGCGAATGCGAATCAATCAAACGCCACGCAATAATGAACCCTGCGCCGCACTGTCCGACCGGCGATAATAGATAAAATTGATATTAATCAAATTGCACCCCACATCCGACGGGCGGGCATGCGTTCGTTCGTTATGCCCGCTCATTCCGTTGAGTAATACCGGCCGACAACATTTATTACGCTGTCCCACATTGAAAAGAAATCGCGCGATCGCTCGAGCGAAAACCTATACACACGCATAATAAATGCGGTCCCACATTATAGGTCCACCACATTATGTAAATATAGAACTAAGAAAGGAAGACTCTTTATTCCCAGTGTTGGCCGGCTATCTCAAGGGCTTTCGATCGCTTGATGCCATCCACGTATACAAATGTGAATTTAAAATCTTGGAGGATCTATCCACGTATCCCTAATCCGAAGTCCAGTAGGACTTGTTTTTTATGTCTTCTTAATTATCTGAAACCACATGATCATAGTATGCTATCCTATAAAAAATCCTGTGACAAATTAAAAAAAAATGCTACGATTTAAAGAATGGGAAAACCCAATCTTGGCTTATAAATGGTAGGTACTAATAGCAGTTTAAATATAAAACGGTTGAAATTATGACAGGCGATGCCTAATACAATGAATCAGAAGAATATTATTTTGTAATATTCTTCTCTAATGTAATATATCCACTCACATATAAGGAAAACTCAAGCTGAAAGGGCAATTTTAATTAAAAGTAATTAAATATAATCAATTAAAAATAATTTACAGTAATATAACGGGTATATTAATGAATAGGTGAAATTTTCAGTGATTTTTTATGAATCTCTTATTAAAGTATTTCTACGAATTTGATAAAAATAAAATGTACCTGTTACATAATGATATTTGGATTATAATATTTTGATTTTACTTTAATTAGTTAATATGGTAAATTTTTATCACGTCTAAAATTTTGGACTACATAGGGTACATTCTTTCTAATCTGAGATAATTTGATCTATTTTTTAATATGACAATTCAATATTTAATACCAATTATCTATTTTTAGCGATTTGCCCAAGTTTTATGTCCATTTATATTAAATATATAAATATGTATCCTATTTGCCATTAATATAATAATTCATTCAACAAACCGCCTAAGAATGGAAAAGAAAATTAATATTATTAGTAATATTGAATATGATAGGTGTAATGCTGTAGAGATAGATATTGCTAAGAGCATCTTTTTCGAAAAAAGTGCTATAAAATACCTACTTATATAATATGAATATTAAAAGTCTGATAAACATTACGATGGCCAAGTAAATTTCATTAAAGATCTCAAAGTAGACGTTAATATGAGTGTATTCACCGAGAATTGGAATGGTAAAATTTACAGAGAGAAATATATTCCCGAATATAATCTTGACAACTATCGCATAGAAACATACAACCTCAAAAACTGTAACTGAGAAAAAAAAAATGTTCGTGGAATATTGATGGACTCCTTTTATGTATTCACAGGCGTAATAAAACGCACTCGGCAATAAGAAACACACCAGAAAATGTCATTCTGCGGCAGAAATACTCCCGCTGTCTAAATTTATGCAATAAATTTATGAATTTCCCTAAACAACAGTACTATAAAAAATAAAATAATAATTACCGATTCAGCACGTGGCCCACGAAAACTTTGGATAAATACAATAGAAGCTGCAAATTTCAAAAGAAAAATTATGTGAATTCAAGTAATATCGAAATTCAGTATGAAATTATCGCTATGAAAGAAAATCCTGAAATTTACTGAATGGTACAAATACTTCTTTTTTATGTTGGCTACAAACAAGCAGAAAAGTTTCATAGACGGAATCGTTCTGTAATAACAGATTTAAGCAAATCTGACAAGTCATCTGTTTTCATTGTTCCTAACGCCTACTAATAGATATGGAACTAATGTAAATAGTCAGCGGTGGATGACGATGGGGTTGGGACATACCCGTTTAAAAACGGGTATGTCGACTGAATCTAGATCTAGCTTCCTAGCAGAGTTAGATGCCGCCTAGGTCGATTGTAGAAAGAAGTGGAGACATCCATTTTGGGCCCACGAACTACCGTGGGCCCCGGTGCACCGCACCGGCTGCACCGGCTTAGTTACGCCACTGATCATCATGTAAATAGATCGACAGCTATATCAAAAAAACGAATATTCATTGATCCAATAATACTAATTTGGATATTCACAAGTCGAATATACGGCACTTCGGACCTTCTACGAAGTAACTTGAATGATTTGGTGAAAATTTTGTTTCCTTCTTCACCGATAAAACAGATCGACATAACATAATTTACATACATACCTTCCTAACAACAGCTGACCAACGACTAAACATTCTCACTTCGAAATGCTGAATTTCTTGGCAATCGGTATCGACAACAGATCTCTCGAAAGCTCCCTCCCTTCCGATATATTCAGCTGTCCGCCTAACGACCAAACCGATCACACCACTCACCCGCCTTCCATATAAATCATAATAATGTTATTATGAACACGTTAAAATAACCGACTGTTACGGGAAGCAAGTAGAGAGTAGCAGTAGTCGATTTTAACAAAGTATCGATAACGATGGTAGATTTTTGGAGGTTACTCTTTTAGAATCTATTTCATTTAAAGCCCAAGATGTGACAATGTGATGGGTAGTGAAAAGCTAGCGTTACAAAAAGTGTCACGTTTCTTGTCAAAGTGGCATTTCGCCAAGCTGAAACCAGCAATAAAGCGTGAAAATAGGCAGGCAATTGATTGATTAATTATATACCCGATTTACGCAATCACAAAAAACATTTTGCAGGGTGCCGAAAGTGAGGAATATAAATTTCTCACAAGAATCCAACCGTACGATTCGAAATTGCTAAACGAAAGCGAACTATGTCGTTAGCTTACGATTTGATTGTTAACTTAATATTATTAATATATTACTTTAATAGCAATAAGAGACAATTAAAGTAAAACACTTACAATAAAGGCTACTATATTTTAGGTCGAAGAGGTAACTTCCTCTTTAAATGCGACAGAGAAGCGCTAAAGATATCAATCTCTGGAGGATTGGATTGCTACAATATATTGCAACGCAAATTGAAGAAATATAGGTGTGAAGAATGTGAGAGTACCTCTCCACGAATAAGAGATTCAAATGTACACTTCTTTTTCATTGAAAGCCCTCGGTACGATAATATGATGGGTAGTAAAATCCAGATTTAACAAAAAGCGTTACGTTTATCAGTCAAGTTCGAAAATTGAAACGAAGATTGCGCGACGTGGATTGAAAACTGCGCAGCGAGAGCTGCGCGTGTCTCTTTCGCACACACGACTATTGTATATTCAATGACAATCACAATTAGAGTAAATTCCAGCCGCGCGTCGGAGCTGACAAGCACATTTTTTTGATCTGAACAGGTGTTTCTTTTTTTTTTTGGGTAACTCTCTGAAATTTAGCTTCAAGGTAGTCTCTAGCATGCTTTGCTTGGTCCCAAGAAAAATAATCAAGATTATGTCGATGTACGATATTTATTTATATCCATAAAATAACTCATCGTCACTCTACCGCGACGATGTTGATTTTTCGTTCTGAGAACACTTTTTGGATTTTAAACTTATGAACATATTTGAAAATGATTAATTTATTCGATTTGTACCCCCCCCCCCTCCCTCCCCCCGACCAAGTAATCGAATTGTACCCTCTAAACAACCAAATCCTTGGATTTGATGGGAAATTTGACATCCCCAATATATTTTTAGTGGCCGCACTCATTAAGCAAGTCAGACCACAATCTACCTACATATTATCATTAGCTATTTACCTCTCGTTTTAATTATTTGTACAACGTATTTTTTTAAAACCAATTGTTAGGAATTCCTACACTTGGTAGAGTCAAAATTAACCGAAATTACTGCCTACTTGTATATGTATATAAACCAAAATTACAACATTTATCAAAATTGCTACTCGCAAACGTATAAAAGTACCTACATTATAAATTAACAAGAATGCTGCACATTCAAGTGCAGATTTTCTAGATTGTATAAAATAAACAAACAATTTCACAAATTATCATATGTACCTACTATCGTGCTATCATACTATCGTACTTATCGAACTAATAATCAATTAGAATTGTTTGATAATTTCACAAATTATCATATAGACAGTAACCAAGATAACTAATACAAATGTTGACAAATTAGTAATGATAATAATACTCAATCCCCAATAGTCAGAATAAAAATTCACAATAATGAAATAGCCGATACTATATGAATATACGATAGATAATAAAGAATAAAGATAGTCAATAAATAATAAAGATATTATAAATAATAAAGATCGCATATAAAAAAGATAGTTATGGTATGTTGTTTTTATATATTATATTATATACATTATGATTGTTGTATCCTCCAGAATAAAACCTGAATTATGCTACCGAATAAATATATTTCAACCTAATAAGAAAATGTACGTAGTAATTATAGCACGTATGGAGTTTTTGTAAAATATCACTGGTCACCCAATCAGATCGATAAGACCCCGATTATCAACTATCGACTCGCAGAAAGTCGACCTGTCACCATCTCTCGATTACGCTCGACCGCGTCGCGAAATCGAATCGCGATTCCGGAGCAACGCGGCGCGCCCACAATGCGGGTCCCGGCGTTTATCTGGAATGACTTATTTTTAAACTCGCCGCGACGCGTTGATGTCGTTGTGGAGGCCACAACCACGGCAAGTGTCAGCGATACGGTATACGGCAGAATGGGACTGCGCTACGGCAGTCAATACGTGCTCGATGTCGAGTGAATAATAGACATTTAATATTATGTACTTATAGAAAAGGAAAATACTTACGAACCGACAAGATGGTTCTTGCGTATTTCCAAATAATATGAGTTTAGTTATATTGGCGATGCCGCCGCTCTATATAATACCTAATAAAATTTAATAAAAATACGTGTTTTTTAATAAATCGTTTAGGTTACGTTTTAACACACTTTTAATATATTATTGACGTAATTGCTCTAGACAGAAGCCAGATTAATCCTGGTAGAAACACTCAATTACTCTCTTTATTTGAGTCACACAAAAAATCAGCTCTTCGATACGCGGCGGGCGCAACACCACCTTCGCCCGCACTCTATCGAGATGCGTCTGTGTTCTTCGCGATCTGGTGCTACTGTGCCCACACGATATAGCCTGCACTACACTCCCGTGCTTATCATCATCATTTACTACCACATGCCACCGGGACCATGTATATGCCGGGACCATGTAAAAATATTTATTTTTTCTTTACTGTTACATATCAGCTACAACTTTGACTTTGTTATCCACTTAAGATATTGCGGATTATATAAACCAAAAACCTAACCCTACGTTTTTGAATTATCGTTCTACATTTCAAAGGCTTCAAATTTTACCAACAACGTATTTCTGTCTACATTTTGAGTATAGATTATAAAATATTGAATGCCTAAAATATGTTATTTTTTTATGTCCTATTTATTATCGTTTAATTTATTTTTTTACAGTTGTTATTATTTAATTGCATGTTGTGATTTGAAATTGAAAAACGTTCTCAAGTTCTAATTATATTTTTTATTCATATGTTACTAGTCCAAGCATATGAGATCTAAGCGTGTCGTTTCCGGGAAAAAAATCCGGAAGTATTTTTTTCAACGGTTTTATATGTATTTTTAGACGCTGAATCCAATTTTCAACTTTACAACCTCGTCATAAGTGAGGTAACTTAAAGAATAGCGAAAAACCGCAAAAAATGCATTTCATTTAGTTTTTCGATTATAATTCACGAATAAAAAATTTTTGATAACGACTATTCAGTACAAAATTAGAGTAAGTACACAAAATTTCCTACAATTCATATTTACAGACTTAATTCCTCCGATGTACCAAACCGCCGCTAAAGCGCGCTCAAAAAGGTCATTTTATGCCACAAAGTCCTTAGCGCGGCTCTACCGCACTTCCAAAATGCCATTTTCTGCGTTTTTCTCTAAGTGACTAAAGCCATTTTCAGCACGCTTTAGCGGCGGCTTGGTACGTCGGAGGAATTAAGTCAAGACTTTTGAATTGTAGGAAATTTTTGCTACTCTAATTTTGTTTAAAATAGTCGTTATAAAAAGTGCTCTATTCGTGAATTATAAGCGAAATACAAAATAAAATGCATTTTTTTGCAGTTTTTCGCAATTTCTGAAGTTAGCTCACATGTGGCGAGGTCGCAAAGTTGAAAATCGGAATTAGCTCCAAAAAATACATATAAACCCGCCGAGAAAAATACTTCCGGATTTTTTTCCTGAGAAAACCTCCATATGCTTGGACTTATAGTTTCGACGACAGTCCTGCCGCGATAATAATATTTCTCCTGGTCTTATGTATTTCATAGCTACTACATTCAAAGCCTTTAAGAAGCAATATAAAATCAGTTGACATACTTGAAAGAAATATTTTCCATGTTAGTGTTGAATTTATCTATAATTAAAAAAAAAACAGAGTATTTATTTCCGAAGTTTTGCCTGACAAAATCATAATATAAAAAAAATCTCTTAAAACAATGAAAAATCCCCTCATCTTCTCTGATTTCTTATAATCCTCTTTGTCTCTATGTAAATACCTAAGTAAGAAGTTGAGAAATTAAACTAATATTTTTATAATATCGATTATTCTCTGATCTATGTAATAATAAACGAAATTTCTGAATATGAACCTCGCGCAACGTCATTAGAGCTCTGTCACCCACATTGCCTGCGTACGCTTTATTTCGGTGTAGCTTTTGTGCTCGAAAGAGATGGTTATGTAATTTAAAATACGCGCGTTGACTTTATACAGGGCCTTAACTATATGATTTACTACGTGTCTCTCAGCGTTTCTGCAGTTATTAGTTTTTCGACGCTCTCGCCGTTTGATGTCTGGACGAAATGTTATTTTTCCATTTCGAATTTAGCGATGAATAAACGCGATCATTAGGGTCTTTACGATGGCCGGCTTCAAAGGGGCGCAACAAAGGAAGCGATATAAGATGACGTTTATTGGCCAAACGCTCAAAGGGGAGTGCTGCGCTTTAAATGTGTTCCTATGCACGTTTAATTTCGACATTAATATTCGCCGCGTCTCGTTAAAATTAATGATCGCAATATTATGCACGATGGCGGGGTCCCGATAACAGAACGAGCGCCTGGCCGCCATAAAGACGGTAGTTAAAATGATATCGCAATTTATAACACATGACGAGACAACAACTGTAAGGAGGATCGTAAAATGTGTGTCAATGCTTCCCGCGCGTGACGGTGCGTGCGACAATTCGGATGATTTCGAAAATGGCCACATTTCTATAATTTCTGCGTTTTTTTTAATCCCATAAAAACTATCTTAACCAAGAGATAGTTTTATTTTGGGGAAGTTAAAAAAAATGTTTGCATTCCTGTTTAATTTTATACATGTTTTAACATCAATATTCGTAAACTAAGTACTAGGTAATATGCTTTTATCATGCTAATGAGTGAAAATAGTATATGCATTCGGATTTTTAATGCTTCACTAGGCCTATGCCTGTAGTCTAATGCTATTTTGATGGTGTAATAAACTAGTCATTTGCAGTTACCCTTCAAGCCCCGCGACTTCTATATCGAAGTCAACTCAACGCGTCCAGGAAAAGTGATTTGATTGGGTTTTTGGTGTCATTCCGTATTCAGTTGTATTTTATTTAAATGCACGATGATATTTGTATCATCGTGCATTTAGTAATTCTATTTCAAAAGTCATTTGCAATAAAATAGTCATATTTATTATTAATAAGAATTCACCAACTGGGATCCTAGTGTTGTACCCGTGGAGTACCAAAAAACCTTGCAAACCTAATGCTCAAACAAATATGTTTAGAACAATCCGTCAACCACTGGAACAACACGCCAGGGTTAAATCATTCCAAAGCGCTAATTAAGGCTTGCGATCGTAAGACGGCCCGTGAGGCCTTATCGCTAAATAGGAACAATCTACGCATACTGGTGAGGGCGATCACGGGGCATTGTGGCTTGAACAAACACATGTTCAACCTCAAGCTCAGAGACACAAAAATGTGCAGGTTCTGCCAAGGAGCAGAAGAAACTCCCCAGCACCTCATGTGCGAGTGTGGCCCGCTGATGCGTAAAAGATACACCCGCTCCAACCGGAGGAGGTAAAACAATCTGGCGCCAAAAGCCTGCTGCGGTACTTAAATGACACGAAGCTTAGCGCAGAACTATATTAGGTGGCGAACACAATAGATCAGCAATGGTCGCAGCGTTACAAGGCTCATAAAGACCTTAGAAAAGCCTCACTCAACAAAAATAAAATAAAAAATAGTTATACGACTGTGTTGGGGTGATGGATATACAGTGCTGTAGTATTTGCTGAGCCTGTGCACCTTACCTGCTAGTGCTTTCTTTTCCGTCTCTAAGGACGAATACAAAATATACAATAAGAGAATTTAATATTACATAATATAATACGTATTAAAATATAATATATTATACCGTAATATAGTATAATATGGAACAATATAGTATTACAAAATATATTATAACATATATTACAACGCATAATATTATGATATAGTACAACATAGTAAAATATAACAATATAATATACATAATATAGCCTATAATTTATGGTAAGAGAAATTCTATATTTTTTATATTATATAATTATTTTATATAGTACAATTTATTAATATATTATATAACTAGATACTAAAGAAATCGATCAGCGTCAATCGCTGCTTACGAAACAACCACCGATTGTAACATGCACATTCAATGTCCGTAATAATTCATAGTAGGTACATTAGTTGAACGGCAGCTACATTTCAAATATAATGAATGACCTTTAATTCGTAGTGACCGTTTGGACTGGGGAGCTGTTTGACTATTGAAGCGAAATTTGAACTTGTTTTTGCTGTTTCTAGTTCAACCACAACAATAATAATTGAGACTTGCCGCATTCAGCCACAGGTAATTTGTCGATTGACTATCAAGAGATCTTGTTTGACTAGTCACTAATCGCCTGCCGAAACTGAGATTATTTATATCTATTGCTATAGCTCCAGATAACATACGAATTGCTGTTAATATCTTATGTCAAGATAAAATTGCCTTCAAAATTTATTTGGAAATCGGAAAATTACCGATCATTACAAAAAAAAAAAAAAATGTGGTCTCAGAAAAGGTAAAAATATTGAAAGTACAAAGGCAACAACAGTAAAAAAAAATAATTTAGTGTATGTACCTAAAAATAGTAGAATAAAAAACCTATTTCAAGTATTCGCCCTTACAGTCTAATAATTGAACTATAAATATATTTGTATGTACAATGTTTTCTGGAATGACTGGTATTTAAATAAATCACCCCTTTTCTTTATTGATCGTTTACTCGATATTTTCGGTTTTTTTGTGTTACGTCCCTTCAAAAGCGATTGATAGAGGTTTCACTGTAATGATGCTAATGGGCGATTCAAAAAAGCGTCTTTTTAAAATCATAATTAGATCAAATTACATAGAATTTAATTTATATATTCTTTTTCTTGAAGTTCCTCTCCATTACTGGAGGTTGGCCGTTAGCTCTGAATACTTTTGTCGGTCCTGCGCCATCCGGAAAAGCTATTCCGTATTGGTGATCCCGGTCCACTCTCTGACATTGCACAACCATGACTTTCTCCTCCTTCCACGGCGCCGTTTACCCTCAGTTTTGCCCATCAATATCAGTTGGAGCAGCTGATATCTCTCATGCCGCAGTACGTGCCCCAGATATTCAATCTTGCGCTTTTTGACGGTGTGCAACAATTTTCGTTGCTAACTTTATGGGTCCAGCTTATCGGAGCATTCGACAATAACACTATATCTTAAAAGCTTCTAGCTACAGTCTGGTGGCTTTTTTATGGTCCACGCTTCGCTGCCGTACATAACCACTGGCCAGATGTATCAATTCAGGATCCGAGTTCTAAGTCTTAGATTGATTTGCCGGTAACACAAGACTTTTCTCATTTAATTGAATGATGCACGGGTGATTTCTAACCGGGTCTTAATTTCTTGATCGGAGTTCGATATTTTATCCACCCATGCACCGAGATATTTGTACCGCCGGACGCGCTCAAGAACTTTACCTGCTACCGATATAGTAGGTTGTAAATCAGGATCCCTGGTAATAACCATGACTTTGGTCTTTGACATATTGATTGACAAGCCAGCTTTTCACTGCACTCATTAATTTTGACAACCAATCTTTGTAGGTCTTCCTGAGTAGAGGCAATAAGAACTGTGTCATCGGCGTAGCGCAAATTATTGATGCGTTTTTTGTTCATTTTCACCCCCACATCAAGATTCTCCAGGGCCTCGGTCATAATCGCCTCTGAGTACACGTTGAATAGTAATGGGGACAGAACGTAACCCTGACGTACCCCGCGGCAAATGTCGACCTCCTCTGTGTATTCCTGTTTCACTCTGACTGTTGCCTTTTGGTTTCCATACAAGTTTTTAAATAATTCGAATGTCTTTGCTGTCTAAACCAATGTCATTCAAGCGCCTTATAAGCAGTTCGTGCCTAACCCGGTCAAACGCTTTTTCATAGTCAATAAACCACAAAAAGACATCTGTTTGCATATCACGACATTTTTGAATGAGGACGTTCAAAGCAAAGAGGGCTTCATGAGTACCAACTCCCGAACGGAAGCCAAACTGACTCTTCCCCAACTGCTTATCACATTTAGGTCGAATTCTGTTATGAACGATGGTAAGAAAAACTTTAAGCAAGTGACTCATAAGACTGATCGTACGAAACTCTTCACACTTCTTTGCATTTGGTTTTTAAGGCAAGTTCGTCGATTTGAGCCAGTCTTTAGGGAGAACTCCAGTCATGTAAACCTTGTTAAAGAGATCAGTTAATAATCCAGTGTGATCTTCCTCTATAAGTTGTAATACTTCAATCGGAACTGAGTCTGGTCTAGGTGAATTTCCTTCCATAGCTGATTGTAATGCCCGTAGTACCTCTGACCTTAAAATAGATGGACCAGATCTATCTGTAACAATTGCCATTAGGTTTCTCGAGCTATCTGCCAACATGTTGGTTATGTATTCATTCCAAACTGTCTTCTTGCTTTCCCCAACCAGAAGAAGGTTGCCTCGGGTGTCTGCTAAGGGAGTTATGGAGCTTCGGTGATGCCCTACTATCTTTGATGTGCTTGTGCATATTGAACCTGTCGTGTTTCTTGAACAACTCTTCCATGCATTCACATTTTCTGTGAAGGAAGGTACTCGTGAGCAGACTATCTCCCTACATATTTTATCATCTAGTTCTTAATAGAGTTCTGGGTTATGTTTTTTAAGCCTCCGTTTCTCCATTAAGTGTATAGTGGAGTCGGCTATCCAGTCCTTTCTTTTTATCGGTGATGGTTGCAAAAAGTGTTGGCATATTTCGTTCACTTTCAACTTCAAACCTTCCCACGTGTCATTGATCGTGGATTTTGTATTCATATGACTTGATGCCCGCTGGTTAATCTCGTTAAACACTTTGGCTCTAGTATTATAGTCTACAAGTTTTGTCACGTTCGGTCGCCTGTCAATTTTCTTTTTCGGCACACGTTTCAGTATGGGATTATGATCTGATATAATATGGGATTTTGATCTGATATAATATCTGCTATGGGATTATGGGATTACGATCTGATATAATATCTGCTCCAGGGTAGGTTTTAGCACATAATACACAGTTTCGGTATCGCCTGTTATTCATAAAATAGTCAATTTGGTTCCGTACTATATATTGAGTGTTGTGCGATGGTGAGGTCCAGGTGTACAGCCTACGCGGTGGTAATTTAAAAAGTGTGTTTGTAATTATGAGATCACGCTCCTGATAGAATCTATCACGGTATCTCCTCTCGCATTACGCACAACCAACCCATACTCGCCTGTCACTCCTGGAACAGCATTCGAACCGACTTTAGCGTTCAAGTCCCCCATTACGATATTAACCTCATGATTTTTAGTAAACTTGAGTAAAGTTTTAATCTCAGAATAGAGCCCATCCACGCTTTCTTGCGGTTTTTGCTTGGTGGGCGCATACACCTGAATGATATTAAAGCAATAAGGATTTGCATCCAGCCTTATCATCATTACCCTGTTCGAAAGGGGTATAAAGTCCATTACACAGTTTGAAACTTTACTACTCAGCAGTATTGCTACCCCATAAGTTTCCGATGGTTTTTCGTCTGCAGAATAGTATAGCACCTTACCGTCCGTGGTAAGATGTTTGCCTTTACCAGGCCATTTAGTTTCGCTGATTCCCATTATATCTATCCTCCAACGATCCATTTCCTTAATTATTTTCGAAAGCTTTCCTTCCTGTTTTAAGCTTCTGGTATTCCACGTTCCTATTCTAAGAGTTTTCCACCCGGGGATTCTTAGCACCCCTGACCTATTAAAGGGCCGCCGGGCACTCGAGGCTATGGCTATTTTTGACTTTTACATTGCCAACTACTAGGGATATATAGTGCAGTGGTCTTCCGTTGCCTTCTGCACTTTATATATAGGTATTATTATTTCATACATAATTTCATACATAAACCAGGGAGGGGTACGGGTTATTTGCCAAAATATAAAATGAAAACTCAATACATAATCAGTGGCGACTGGCAATGACTAATCGGTGAAGATAGCGTCCCCAAAGAAGTGCTACCTTGGACGGACTAACCTCATAGCTACTCTTAGTCGTGACCTGCCCATCCTCTGATCCGATCCGCTAATGACTCGTCAGCAGATAAAGCGGTGTGCGCACGCAATTGTACGAGAGCCCATTGCGGTTTACCTTATATCATCGGACAGACGAACCATAAGAATACATTTTAGGTATTTTTTATATCCAATTATGTATGTAAGCAAAAGTGAATATATAGTTTTCGGTTATGGTCGCGCAGGTCTGCGAGAATGCGCAGATCTGTTTTTTAATTCTCTCGAATGTTTTCCGGATAGACGTCACCCTGCGGAATTTAGGATGCCGCCTATAACTGCCACCTTTCAGCTTGTGATTCGCAACAAACCTGCCGTGTCGACTACAGAAAAAGTCAAAAGAAAGGGCCACGCTAGCCAAGATCTTCTCTATTTCCATGAACGTCCAAAAACGAGGACTTTAAAAGCCTCGCGTGTGGTGTGTGTTTCAAAATTTTCGAAACACAGGGTGCTAAACCGCGACTAATAGCATTCTTATTTGAAGAAAATATATTATATCGCATCCGAATGATAAACATTTACCGTTGAATCACAGAGCATCGGTTACAGCAACCTAAGTTTTCACTTCCGGCAAGTGGCTACGACCGGTTACGAACGCCGGTCCCCGCACGTCAGCCACCGTTTTAAATTTAGCTCAGTCCCCAACCGTAGATATTTTTTCTTCTTCATTATTATTATTTTATTATCATTCATAAATTTCATTATTTTCTGGATTATTTTTGAAGATGTTCCTAAAAAATAATTTAACTTTTGTAATTATATTTTGATTATTGTTGATGTTTTTTTTTTATATATATTAAAAACTACTTGCAGTAGTTAATCAATACGTATGTAGGTAATCTTTATGTAGGGTATTTTAATAAAATTAGGTAGGATATTTTCTATTTATAAAACTAGAATATTATAGATTTCTCAAGATGATTATAATTAAAATAAATTGTCTTAAAACAGGTGGCAGCCTAGATAGGTTTCGATTATTGTGAATAGTAACTATGTAAATTCGATACGAATAAATTATTATGAAATCTGAAATATTATACCTTAATTATTCTACGTTTTTTTTAAATATCAAAGATGAAATCTGCCCATTGTAAAAGGATCTGAAGTCTTGTTATTCTGCATTTGGGCAAACTATAATGTGCTCCCGACCTACCAGGAGTGGCTTGGAGCAGCGTCGTGGCTCGTCGAGATTATCCGTCCCGGTTTATTGATGTCCGTCCGTTGATTGTCATCGATATAATTAAGATGGCGGGACGCCATTAATCAATGGCTGTGACGTGAGTCGGTCGACCGCGGCGGTAATACTCCGAGCCGTAAGTAAAAACGCGGCCAAACAAAAGGAGAAGTGTGTAAACGCGGAAGCGATAAATCAAACTCGGGACGTGTTGCAAAATGGCGGACGCCTCGGCGATGGCAGACGAGTGGTAATGTTCGAAATGTGGGAAATTACGGAAGGAAAGCTATAAGAAGGATGATGTATTGCTGTTGCTAAAGACCAACTTTTTGCACACTATATCGTCATACTTGCGTAGAAACTAAAATACCTTAATTTTACTTTCCCAGCCCAAGGGAAAGTATTGTAAACGCGCTAAAAATATTGTTAAGATGAAGACGGAAATATCCATTTAGACCCCCGATGAGACGATTAGGACCATTTCCAGACTGAAGTCTGTCTGTGAGTCTGAGTGCATGTGTGTGTGTGTCTGGCTGTTAGTGTGTGTCTGTCTGTGTGTGTGTGTGGGTGTATGTGTGTGTGTTCATCGACTATAGCGCCTAAATACTTCATCCGATTGATCATAAATTTGGCATGCACGCATAAGTCGGTCATAGCAAGAGTAAAAAAGATTGTAGTAGGTAGATATCGATCCACCAGAACGCGGGCTAGTCACACTTCAATCTCGAAATATTGCAGTTAGAGACTTGAAATTCGGTACACAGATGCGTCGTAAATTTTCGCTGGAATATCTCATATAAAAGCGACGCAAACAATTATTATTTGTGGTTATTAGATTTTCTCCGCTGGAAGTTCCGAGCAGCTAAAGCCATGTGTTACCTACCCGCATTTGTCACTATTTAGCCGCGGCTGGCGTTCGTGTCTTAACTTAGAAGCCGGCGGGCGCTTTCGAAGCAGTTTCACTGGATTTCCATAAGGTACTTTTTATTTCTGTTTTTATTTGGGTATATTTCGATTTTGATTGGAATAAAACTAAATGTTATAATTATAAATTCCAATGTTGTTTACTAAGATAACGCATCTTCCAACATTTTTATTTTATTTACTGTTGATTCTGTTGATACTGGGAAGTCTTGCCGGGAAAGTCTAGGGGTCACACAACTGATTTTTTAATTGTTCTGTAGCATGTAATATGTGATAGCAATGGGCTGGATAGGAGACGACATCGATTAAGTTTGTTTTTTTCTTTGAAAAACTTTATTGCACACACAATATAGGACAACAAGGTGTGTAAAGTGGTAATAACCATACCAGCCGGGTTATTGTAACTAAATGTTTCTGTAGGCAAACTAATATATAACAAGTGTATTTTTTTTAAAGTAGCGGTCATTATAAATTAGTACGATTACATAATAAATAAGATAATTAAAATAAGCCAGAAATTGATAAACCACATACGTATATCAAGTCAATATCGAAGGGAGGAATGGGATATAAGGATAAGCTAGGAGCAGGTCCGGCTCTAGGGTTTTTGGCGCCCGAGGCGAAAACAATAGTGTGGCCCGCTATAGTATGGGGTTTTTTTTTTGTTTTTCTAAAATTCTAATAGCTGCCAATGTATGCTAAATATAGCCATAAACGACCCTCTAAAAGTATATTTAACTAATCATATGTCTTCAGTCTCCCCAAAGAGCTTTTATTTTGTCAAAAAAAGGGAAAATTATCAAAACTCATACGGTAGGTGATGCAGGATATTTAAATGAAGAATAATTTTTTAGCGCAATTATATAATGAATTATAAAGATAGAATGTTACAGAATACAAAAATAGTTTTTATTACAGCTCAAAACATAAATTAAATTGCTTATTCCGCATTGAAATTCGCTTTAAATTCAAATTTTGGCATTATTTTTCTTGACGCCAACTTGGCGTGAATGGAGCCTTCGCGGCTTTCTTGGCCACATACATTCAATGATGCTTCAGTTACAGCTTTAACACAACGTTCCACAGCTTGTGTGTTGCATGGGAAACGTGGAAAATCTAGTTTTGGGACGCCATGTAGTAACGCATGGATCTCCGCATTGGTCATTTTCTGTAAAATTGGAGGCGCAGATAAGTGCACCTCTGTCCAGTTTATCATGTCTATGTATGACTCAGCTTCGAAGTTTAATTGTGGTACCACAAACGTGCGAGGTGCAGATGTAGAACACGCGCTGTTTCGATTCTTCAGGATGCGACGTATGCCAAGTTGTCTAATAACTGGGTCATCATCTGTTATCATTGCGATCTTAATATTTTCGGGATGAGAAAAGTAGGCATTCCTCTGAATTACTGGATCAATGACGACTTTCAAGTCCTGGGGTAGATACCGTGAAGATTGAATTATTTTCCATAGATGTCTTGATCCGTCTTTGCACGACGGGTGTGTCTTTATGGCGAACCAGGCGGGGGCATACACTTTCATCACAAATGTGGCCAAAGTTACTAAGTTAGGTGGCGGGTCTTCGGTTGATATGTAGAGACGTAAAATTCTATTAGCTGTCGTAAGCCAGCGGGTATGTGACATGGTTCCTGGTAGACGGTTCGCTAGGTCTGAAGGACACACACCAGTATTCACAACTCTGCAAATAACATATAAATATTTTTGATCAGTGCTCAGATCTTGTGGGCGAATGTTGGGAAAATCGACTTCAATTTTACTGTATTGCGTTACTTTGAATTTTTCACAATCTTTTAGGGCTATATTAACCCCTCAAGCCCCGATTGGCCGAAATCGGCCACAAACTGATTCAGCGTGACTGGCCCGTTTTAATTTTATTTTAATTTAATTTGTTTTATTTTATTATGTTTTATTATGTTAATATGTTTCATTTTAATTATGGGTACAGTGGTTTGGCAGTAATTAATGTTTCTGGTGAGACAGTATCATAATTCAATTTTTTTACTAATTTTTACAAAATTTTTTTGGGACGTAAACTTGTCAATCGGCTGAGAGGCCGAGGCCTGAAGGGTTAATTGGTCCAGAGAAGGCACGCGGTCCGCTTGTAGCTCCATCGAGATGAACCAGTATATGTCGCAAGGGCAACTCGTTGGCATGAAGTAAACAAATCAACCACTGCAATGGTCTTTTCAGATTATTTTCTATAACCCCTCCACTTTTACCCGTGTTGTCATTGGTACCATCGCAGCCAATCGCTATCAAGTTCTCAGGCGCATTATTTCCAAATTGGTTTAATATGGATTTTCCTACACTTATTGCTGTTCCTGAACAGCGAACCACATGCCCGACGTAAGAAGAACCTGGTTCTTGCACGATGGTGATATGTTCTTCCAAAACAACTCTGCGGTAGCATTTTCCACCTATTTTGGTATTTTTTAGGGTTCGGTCTTTGCGTCCATCAAAAATTAATCCTTGAATTGAACTTGCATACTTTTCCTTAACAATTTTACTCCGCATTCGTTTTCTTTCCCGTCTTACTTTATTTTTATCAATCAATTGAATCAAGTCTTCCTTGGTGACGATTTTATAATCGTTGAGAACAGCAGAAGCGATAGCTGC
The DNA here is from genome assembly GCA_944548615.1 of Micropterix aruncella. Classification (NCBI taxonomy): domain Eukaryota; kingdom Metazoa; phylum Arthropoda; class Insecta; order Lepidoptera; family Micropterigidae; genus Micropterix; species Micropterix aruncella. The sequence continues at coordinate 20,328,963 of OX155955.1, read as the reverse complement.
TGCTGCTCTGTCCGATATTCCAAATCTATCGCACATCTTGGAAAGCACTGGTAGTTTTCTCGACTGTCGGCAGGGTTTAGTTAGCTTCTTAGCAGGCATATCTGAATCAGAATGTGCCGACAGTGCCGAGCTTTCGGAAGAAGAAATTGAAATACAGTCCTCTTTTTTCTTCATTTCACATTCTTTTTCATGTCTTTTCAGGGGTATAAGAAGTAGGTCTCTTGCATTCCTCGCTTGTGTTTTGGAGATCTTCTTTGTTGTGTATATGTCTGTATTACCTATTATCATTTTTCTTTCAGATCTCTGGTCTTTAAGGAACGCTTGTTCTATTATGGGGACTCGTCGCGATTTTTCGCAGTTACAATTTTTCTTGCACTTGCAAGCAGCTATGTCGAAGAGAACACTGCTTAATTTTTTGAAAGATTCGACTTTTATTTCATAAGAGGCTGTATTTTTGCGGTCTTTTATTGGTTTTAGCAAATTTTTATATTTCAAATGAAAACCTTTAATCTTTTGAATAATTCTTGCCAAAGTCACAGTAGGAATTGAGGATTTTTTCCAAATTTCGATAAGTTTTTGCGCCACTGTATTTGCTATATCAGTAAAAGAAGGATTATTTTGTCCACTTTATGTTTTAATTTCATATCTTTGCCACTCACAACATTTTACAACATCCGCATAAGTTGGAAGCACATTGTCTTTTAAGTCACTTAATGTTCCAAAAATTGGACATGTTGTCAATTGTCTAGTGTTTTTTATCATTTTGAATATTCACTGGTACTTTTATAAACACTTCACGTTAGTACATAAACAAAATAGTAACACGCACTGGCGTCTGGCACGCAGTGTACTCGAACGAGTACGAAGACTGACTGAATACGAGGCGCGACCTTGTGCGTCGCGAGCGCCCGTTTCGTGCGGAAGTGGAGGTTGCGGGAGGGGATGCAGTGTAGCACTTGAGTAAGCTGGTGAAGTGTACTATTTTTTTCTTGTTAATGAAGTATTGTGCTAACCTTAGTGATGGGATATTTCAATATCGGATGAACTTTTATTTGTGAATTTTTATTTTGTGCCCTAAAATGTGGGTATTTTTTAAGTATTCGAACATATTTCAGGCTTCTTGGGGAGACTGAAGATATAATAATTTAGCATTAATTCTTATATAATCTGAAATACCATTAAATTTAGCATATTTAAATTGCTATTAGGTTTCAAAATTGGAAAAAAAATTATTCAGCCCGCCCTAGAAAACAAATTCTGCTTCCTTATTAAAGTGCCTTCAGCGGGTCTGTTTGGTTTGGAACCATGGTTTGGAATGGAACTTCGGAAAAAAGTTTTTGTTAATAATTGTTATAACAAGATCTTTGATTAATTTTAAATAAAATAGATAAAATTTAATATCCAAAAACCTCAATGTATTATGTTATTTGGAAACGTAGTTCTATCAATGAATTTGCATTGTGTCTTTTGTTTTAACAATTTATAATTAGAAATCTAAATTAATATTAGAAAATCTTCATAACACACAGTGTTACTTTTGTTTTTGTTGTTATTTTCCTTGCCTCTTGTTTCCATGGTTTCTTTAATATGCTATGTTGGTGATTCCCTTATTCAAAACTGTAGAATACATATATTCAGGGCTTTGTTGTGTGCAATGTTTACGGTACTATGAATATTTTAATATTAATATTATCGGTAGTTAATTCTAAATACAACTATTTTGCCGAGACACACAGTTTTACATTAAGTAGGTATATATGGTCTTATAGGTTTAAAAAAATCATTATGTATGTACAGTTCTCTCAATAACAAACAGAAACTCACAGTTAGATTACAGATAGTTTTTCTGTTTTTATAACACTTAAAAAGTACACAGAGTTCCTAATATTTTTATTATTGGATTATATTTTCTAACTACGTTCCAAAAGTCAGTTTTTAAATCACCAAATTATTAAAAAAAACCCCTTAATTTTGCGCTCCCCCAAAATTTTGCGCCCTGGACGGCCGCCCAGGTTGCCTATATGGAGGAGCTGGTCCTGGCTAGGGACCGGTTGGGGTTAGGGGCACTTACACATTAAGTAAATGTCTCTTAATAGATTTCTTTAACTCGATCAGGTTTCAAGTTGTCTAGTGGCAAAGGCAGAGTTCCAAATTCAGGCCGCCTATATTCGCCTTTTATTCCATATCCTCCCCCCTCTTCCCCCCACCCCCTCTTCCATTCGCCCATATTCCATATTCGAGCCGCCCCTAAAGTCTCGTTTCGTGGAAAAATGTAGTCTCGTGTCGAAAAAATCGAGACGAGTCTGCTATTAGTCTCGATTCGACTCAAGTCTCGAACGAGACTCTCGAATGTTACGATGAGACATGAGAAGCAAACCTATTTATTGATTATGTACTTTCTTCTCATTATTTTTTAATGAATTGTCTCTTTACACGCAGGGAGCTTTCTATTACGTACATGCCAAATATTTGATAATACATGTATTTACGTACGCTCAAATATTAGATCCTGGTAAACATAACTTAAAAAAAAAGAATTCTGGTATTTTAGGTCCACCCTGTAAGAATATCAGGAAGGAAGTTACCAGGAAAAATAAAGATAATATTAAGACTATTAATTACTACAAATAAAATAGAAACGGATTTACCGGGTCAAGTTTGTAGCACCCGACGTTTCGGAGATATTGCAAACGCCGCTTCCCAGGTTTTCTGTGTGCGGCGTAAGCCAATCGACTGTGTATTCCGACTGATAACCGGGGGAGTCTGAAAACGGCTTTTTTTCCTAGAGCGGGTGTAATTGTTAACCTTACAACAACCGCTCTTAAAACGACCAATGGGCTACTCGATACCGGGTGAAAACAGCCGGACAAAGGACGCCGTGGTCCGCGATAGATTCGGTAGACACCGAATCACCGCTACTTAAGGGAAAGGACCGCGTAAGCGACCTCGAACCCGTAACCAGTCGGGAGGTCGTAACCAGTCGGGATTTCCAATCTGGAAATCTGGCTGAAACTGAAAGTAAGGGCGCAAGGTCGGCCCACTGGTTGCACAACCGGTGTCTCGCGGTAAGGCGTTGGTCTCTTACGCGGGCGGTTGCGTAACTAGACGGACTGTTTCATCTCTAAGTCTACTACTCTCACCTCACGGGAGACATAACGATCAATATCATAATATCCAAGGGCGAGTTGGATTCATCTGTAATGCCCTTGAATACTATTAAACTAATAAATAAATCATAAATAAATATAGTTAGAACTTTCCGAAGTGACGGGTTCGCCCATTGTAGTCGTCACCTCCAAGTTCCGCCCGAGGTGATTCCCGAATCCCCGATCTTCTGTTCTAAACTCTATACGACTGTAGGATTACAGGCATGGCAGGAACTCACAGCGGCCCTGACAGGTGAAGTCCGTCTTCGAGAAGACTACCAATTGAACCGTAAACACAGTTGAACCGTAAGAACCGTTGACCCCAAGCTATACGGAACCATCAAGAACCAGGATCTAGGTACTAAACGAATGTTCCCTTTCGCTCTGCTATATTTATTTTTTAAAGCTCATCGTACTTTATTTCTTTAATCTTCGGACTCGCCTACTCGTCTGCCTACCTGTTTCTAAAAGGGTGAGAGGGCGAATATAAGGCGGGGTACTGACAGACATAGATTGAGGTGAATCCACACTTCTCGCCATGCAACTGGCTGGTTGATTGAAACGTGCAATCCAATAATTCCTCCCACATACTCAACCTGTAGGCTGTACCAGAATTATAGCAAGAACAGGAAATCTTAAATTAACTTTAAGAAAGGCGATCTTTTTCTCAATATTATACTCGATAAATATAATATTTAAAAAAATTGCATCATTAATAAATGTGTCTAAAATAAATGACATCCAAAAAGAGAATTCAACTCTTTTTACTTTGCCGCCTAATCATTTACAAACACACTGTTTTGACTGTTCTCGAAACGGAACACTTAAAAAATGGGACACCGCGGTGAATACCAGTATATCTCGCCGAGTGAAATATCGATTATTGAAATGCATACATCAAGATAATTAAAAACCAGAAATTCCCATTGAGAATTTTATTACGACCTACCAAAAAAAATAGGCGATAATTTACTGGCTGTTACTTTATGGTCTTTAAAAACTGTTGTTTTTTAATTTACGGCCAGATGGTCATAATTTCTGACAGATAAATTTGTCCGGCGCGTAGTATATTTCCAAATCGACTTTTTTAATACCGTCGACGACCGCACTCTCGGCCCGAGTGATTTAGAAATTATCATAAATTTAAACATGTGAGGTAATTAAGTTTGATTCACGGCGGATGTTAATAGCCATTCGATTTGTTGTTTTTTTTCCCGAATGGGATTTTTTTATAATGTGTGGATGTGTGAATTCAGAGTTGGATTGGTTTTTTTGTTAGGCAAGCAAATCGTTGTTTTGGAAACCATGTCTGATATATAGACGAAATGAATTATAAAACTTGTTTGGTTTGGATTATTCCGATCCAATAATAGTAGATGTTAGACCAAAAGATGATAGACGAAAAATTTCTATTTAACTTGAAGACCTCTCAAAATATAAATCATCTATTGATTTTATTACGTTAACTGTTATTTATGCATATTATACAGCTAAAATTTAGAATCGTAATTGTCGATATTTCTCATTCACCAATAACACCCACGTCTTCATTATCAATGATAAATTGCTGCGAAAACTATTAAGCACATGACAGCCGATAAATGACAGTCATCGATAGATCGTCATCATGCAAGATATTAAAAGGTATGATTAATCATTTGATATGTAATGTAATGGTGTAGGTAATGTGAGTACTTGAAAGACAAATGAAGGAGGAACAGAATAAAAAAAAATCGTAAAAATAATGTGTTTTAAATCAAAATTAGTTTAAAAAATCCGTAATTAAAACTAGACGAAAATAATTAAGACATCTAACTCATCATTGGCAAGGTTACTAAATAAAATAATGCTGCAAACTGAAAATGAAGTCAATGTGATAACATACAAAATTAGAGAATCAAAACAACTTATGTTGCAATCAATCCGCCACTTAGTTATAAGTAAGAGAATTGAAATTTCCAACAATAAAACTCCCAAATATATTAGTCAATTTTTAAAAAAAAAACACCAAAAAAATTATGCTCAAAGTATTTTATTATCGTAGTCCGGTCCCTGTTGAAACGAAAACCATTCACATTCAAATGAACGTCACCAACATCCAATGAAGTTCGTCTCCGCAATGACGTTGCCCAACCAAAATGTCCAATGTCCACATAATCGACGCTATTTATAACTTTCTAAAGCTAGAAACGAATATCCAGTTGTTAATAATGTCACAGAATTTATGTTTTTCTAATAATGTGAATATTTACAAGAGTAGTAAATTTCAAGAAAAGATAAATGTAATAGCCAAATGCCAAGAAGAGAATTGTCGTTACTTTCAAATAATATATTGGATGATTAATTTTATGGATAGGATTAATTTAAATTAGATGCCTGTTTCATAGCATATTGGCCAATAAAATAAGAGTTATTATCAGAGCGAGGACGTAGAGCCAAATCAGATGAAATGCACATTTTATTATCATACTTATCATTAATGAGCATCTGTCATTAAAAATCGTGTAATGTATATTTATGTAACAATGTTACAGATCATAAATTACCACAGTTCGCTTAAATAGATCCACATTTACACAATTTCCGGCAGAATTTAATCAGCCGCAAATTTAACAAACGCCGCTGATCGATTATCGAAAGGGTTACCTTATAAGTATAACGAAATGACTTTGTCCCAAATTATTTATCAATTTAAAGGTAACGCAATGTAGTAAAGATGCTGCATGAGTTTGATAGTGTTCTCTCTTTTAACGAAGATCTTTCTGGTCGGCAGGTTAGTCGGAGGTTTGTAAATGAAGGCGTAGGATACACTCATACATAAACAGGTGTTTATCGATAGCGTGGATTGCAAAGGCGATCTCATACACACATATACGCCATCTATGAATACTGCAATAATAAAACATTGCTCAAAGCAGGAAACTGAGTTTACATTAAAAGATTAAAAACCTTGCAGAAAACAGAACATCGTTAACAAAAAATATTATAATAATTAAAGTACACAGGAATATCGATAGGACAATTTTTAGTATTTTTATTGTACATTAGAGTAGATGTGTTTTTATTGCATATAGATCTAATTAGCATATCTGGGAGTTCGCTAAAAATTGTACGTACGTACAGTTAAAATGTCTATATTTGATATCATTAATGTAAACGCTAGCACAAAAGTGTATAAAAACATACTCGTGACGATCATTACGTGATGATTTACAAGGCCTAATAGCCAAAATGACTTCACTGATCTTCTTTTGCAACAAAACGACTTCGCTCATATAAGGAGATTCATACGCGTCACATTCGAATACAATAGCTGATATGAGACTCAACAAAGCATGGTAAGCCGTCGGAATCTTTTAGTAAATATAATTAAGATATTGTAACGTTGTTAATTTTATCTCTCATAGGCAGTTTTCATGTTACACGAAAGTTAAATGCTGATTCTAGGGTAGCGTTTCGACTTTCAAACGCGTTGACAGCTTTAAAACAAACTTTAACCATCAGTTTAACCAACATGTCAGTGTTGAATAAGAAGCGATAATTTATTTTTGCACGGATTTGGACAAAAATGCTGTTTTGATAAATTCAAGCTAAATACACCTACTTTTTTACCAAAATATGAATACATACCTACCTATAGAATAAGTTTATAATAATATATACATACATGTGATGAGCGAAGAATAAAACGATAGACCGGATTGTTATTTTTTATAGCGAGTTACAATATCATGAATAAAGTAAATATTAATAAATATTTATAGGCGGGAGATTATTATTTTTTAATATACTGAATCGTTTTTTCAATCGAAATGTTTATTTATTTTAAAGTTTCTTTTTGATCTGGAAAATGCTGTTTTTTATTAGAAGGATAAAGCCGAAATTTATTGAAACAAGTATTATCGAACCCTTTTAATAACATTATTTTAGTGTTCTGATGAATGACGACTTTTGCTCTCCTTCTCTCTAACCACCCATTTGGAGATACAACGGGCGAACCCATCACTCCAGGAAGTTTTAACGATAATGATCATTCTGTCTCTCGTGGGGTGAGCGTAGAAGACTTTGGGACGATACACATCTAACGTCCAACAAAGCCACGAACCCGCCATAGTTCAACGCCTTACTGCGCGGCACTAGGAAGGTAACCCAGTGGACCACCTCACCCCCTGGCTACCAGCTTTGGCAGGATATCTCCGTCGGGAATTAACATTCGGGATACCTTCGTCTCCCCCCCCCCCCCTCCCCACTCGCTACGGGACCGAAGTCGCTTGCGCGGGCTCTGACTGTTGTATAACCGAGGTAATTCAATATGAATTTATCGCGGACCTGTGCGTCCTTTGCCCGTGATGCGACTCGGGATCGGGTGGTCCATAGGTCGTTTCAAGAGTGGCATGACAATATGTTAAAAACCACCCCCGCTGCTTAGGAGACAGTATATTTCCATAATCTCCACACTTCTTCAGTGATTAGTCAGAGCGCACAACCGATTGGCTGACGCCGTACCGTCGTAGGGCAACCCCCCAAAGGGAAACCGATCCAACAGCCGTGAGGCCTGCGACGCGAGAGCTTTTCCCAGGGTAGCTTTACACGAGGAGGCTACTGAATAGGGGCTGAATTGTGAGTTAGGCCGACTCGAGAACACATTGGATCTTATGACCAAAGCTGCACGAAACCATTCGGTACACAATAGATCATACAGACATAGCGTGGTTTAGATGAATTTCAACATGTGGTCTAAAAGCGAAGTGACATTGAGTCGTCCGTTTTATGAGGTTGGACCATAGCCGATCGACGATTGGTTCCGCATCGCTGAAAATTTACGATTAAACTATTAAGTCACGCTTAACTAAACACATAAATCAGCGCGAATGATCCGCGTTACGACACGGCCATATTTTTCAACACAACTAACGTCGGATTAATTAATTTCGTTATTAATGTTTCGATTCGTCTGGCAGGCCCCGAAAGCGATTCAATCGCTCTGTCCGGACTTGTGATATACGCGCAAGATAATGCTTTTTTATGGGCATCAGCGTTATTAGAGCCGCCTATGAATCGCCCAAAGCTGTCCTCATGACCATTAAATCTTCATTTACATGTAATATTGTATCGTATATTAAACGCCAACGCGATGGCTATAAGATATGCCCTATCTTGTCGTGGTGTCATTAATGCTATAATATGCTTACGGAAATAAATGTCATCATCATCTTTTTTATCAGCGTAAAACTGCTTATTTAATGGTAAAGATTTTGTGATCCACTTCGATACTTCAACATCAGGATGGTGACATTTACTCCCTCTTCTACCCTTAATAAATGATTGTTTTTTTTAAATTAAAGCATGTCGATTACCTTTTTAAGTATCGAAAAAAGAAATTCAGAAACACGATTCTTTAGTCATTTCGATTCAAAATTAAAGTATGCTCGGGACGAATTAGGTAAAAATAATACAAATCTAATTAAATCAACTTACTCCCTAGAATTCTGTCAGAAAAAAACTAATTTGAGTTATTAATCTTTTTGCGCAGGTAATGCATTAACAAAACATCAAGCATATCCATTACAACCGTGAACAATTAATAATTTGCAGCACAATGGAAATCATGTGTGGTGCTGTCGGGTCGAATATGATATCCTGCTCAGCGACTATTGATATGTTAATTTCAATCGGATGACGTAACGATAGTGTGTCACACAAAGTGTAAATCTTTTTTTTTTCACCTACTACATTAGTGGCAATGGGCATGAACACAATTATCCAGGCGATAAATTAACATTTAATGTACACACTAATGACCCTCCGATGACATATGACAGCTCGTTGACATTTGGGCCCGTGGGTTGTTTAATTTGCACTTTAAATAGCTATTTGTGTAGTAGCGAGGAGGTACCGCGTACCTACGTATTTCGTAAAATTCAGGAATAGAACGGGTCATCTAATCATTCTGGGAATAATGTATTCCTTTTATTGTAGGAAGCTCTAATTTAGTTTTCATAACAAAGCTTATTTAGACATCAATCAAATTGCACTGCAACTGCAATCTGATTGCAATCAAATTTATAATTTCTTCCCCGAATTTCTAAACATTTTACACCTGAACTAGGTATCTGAACTTTAGAAAATCCTGTTTTTGGCGCATTTAACTACTTGCCCGAAATTCATTTAAATCGCTCATAAATAAAATTTGTTTTAGGGCCTTTTACCAAGAAGGCCATACTACCTACAGTAATGGTAACGGACATTAATTAAAGTTCAGGTGTGTGTGTGTGTGTGTGTACATTTTTTAATAAGGTATAGTAACTCCCAATTGTAACTTAGGAAAATAAATTAGGAAATAATAAAACAATTCTTGAATGAAGAGCGTAACTGCTTTGATAGGCTATGACTGGTACTATGAAATAAAAGGCATTCCAACGTACTACATACTATGATGATAATAGAATGTAGATAAATATAATGTCATATTATCATTGTCCAATAAGATTCTACAACATGTGAATTTAAAACTTTTCTATAGAGATCTAAGTAACTAAGAAATCTTGGATCACAGAGTGCTGAAGATGAAGCAAACAACGACAATACGAGAAATGACAAAAAAATATATGTTGTAAAATGGCAAATTTAGTTTTCTTTATCTTCGTTAATTTCGCATCATTAAACTACACATTTTAATGATAAAAACTTTTGTAGAATATTTTTTTGTCTTTTTGAAATAAAAATATAAAATGGTTCGTGGCCAGAATTTCGATAAAATAGTAATAATAGCAAGGATTCTCAAAACTATATCATATGGTTCAATTCCCAAGGCGTTCCAGCTTGAAATTATTCTATGAATATCAGGCGATATTATTGGCCATAATTTACTTCGAATGGCATACTATTTTCACGTCAAATTCTTTGTTCTTATCGTTAAAATCAAGTTTTATGATGGCTACGTCCGCTGCACGACCTCGGTATTCAGCGACACCAACGCATCTCGCGAAATGATTGCTGTATATTAATGGGATACGATGATTTATGCCCCTTTAACAATTTCCCATTCTCTTGATCGTCGGCGGCTTACATAAGCGACAACGGCAGCGAATGTAGAAACTATTATATGCTAAGATACAGAAATTTATTCCCCCTCTGTAATAGTTACAAACATACATAAAGGACTTTTTTATTGCTCTAGAATTGCAATGGTCTCCAAAGATATTGCAAAATCATCGAATAACTTAAAACAATATTATTAACCTTAGCACCAAAAACATTAAAACATCATAGATATTAAACTGCTGTTTTAACCAAGAGCTTGATGTCATTTTTTTATGCTTTTTTGAAGGAATTCACACCAGTAATCTTTATTCTGTTAACATATCCAGCTTTAAATTAACGTCAAGATTTTTCGCAAGGTATCTCTTAATGCTACGATTTATTTTCCCTCCCACCTCCTTCTAAACCCATTCCATCTCTCTAAAACGGCTCCCCCATAGATCTAGCATCCGCAATCTTGCCGTTATGGCGGATTTGGCGTTGCGCAAAAATACGCGGCCTGTGAAATACGACGCTGTACATCCACATGATAAAATACAGCATTAAGGTATCATTACAATGATATACATGTGTGCCAGATAATGCCGTTTATTTCTAGGGTTATTTATGCGCGCGTGTCATAAAGTGATATACGCAGCTTATAAAGCATTCGCTCAAACTTTTGCCTCCATGTTTGTTACTATACGAGTCGACACTTATAGCTTATAAAATGTTATTTTTCTTTATAAATCACGGGTTTTATACATTTCTAAACGGCGGCAGCTCTAAATGCAATTATTTTCAACGAGCGAGCAGGATAGTCGTCCGCCCAGATGACCTTTGCACGAGACTTATTTCGCTATCATGACGCTTTTAGCGATGGACCACGTATGGGTCCATTTGTGATCAGTTCACCCAGGCGTCACCAGTTCAGGTAGCTTCGTGTATGGCGGAGCGAATGTTTAAGTCGCCGGCCCCGATGACCTTAGCCCGAAACATCTTCCCTATCATAACGCTTTTAGCGATGGACCCACGTATGGGCCCATTTGTAGTCTGTTCACCCAGGCGTTAGTTCAGGTAGCGTAGTGTTTGGCGGAGCGAATGTTTGTAACCGTAACAGACGCTCGGATTTGGTACGCGGACCAAATCCGTTCTGTCAACAGAAGACCGGACAGAAGAGTTGCTCAAAGTACATCGTCAAGTGTACACTGTCATCAAGCGGCCATCTTCCAGGCACGCAAGCATTTACGAAAAACCCGAAAAAAGTAAAGAATGAACAAAATTAAGTTTAAGCGATCTCGACGACTTTTTTACATAAAGTTGATCAGGATTTTAGGTGACGATGATTTTCATATACACCCTCGATTGAACCGCGAAATATTCGAGGAATTATTAAAATTAGTTAAACCTGTTATCACAAAAAAAAAGATAAAAGCTGTTATGATAAAAGCTGTTTCTGCCCAAGAGTTTCGAGCATCTCTGTTGTAATAAAGCTCTTGGCATGTATCCCACAAACATGGGAAATCTTTATACAATTAGAGTATTCAATTATATCCCGTTCGGTGAATATTTCATCCATAATAAAAAATGAGCGCACGCCCGGCTTTTCGACCGCGACTTTTCGGAGGGACTTTTCGAACGCAACTTCGAGGCCTTTCAAACGCGACTAGGCAATGGGCGGCGACAGTCCCGAGCACTGATTTGGTACGAACCGGACCATATCCGATGTGCCAACCGTACACACGCACGGATTTGGTACGGAGCGGACCATATCCGTTGCGCAAACCATTAATAATAATTTTGTCGCCGGACTACTCTAAAGACGGACAGATTTGGTTCGGAGCGGACCAAAGCCGCGGTCCGGCCGTACCAAATCCGAGCGTCTGTTACGGCTATACGTCGCCGGCCCAGATGACCTTGGTCCTATATTTCTTCCGCTATCATGATGCTTTTAGTGATGGACCCGCGTATGGCTCTATTTGTGATCAGTTTACCCAAGTGGCAATTCAAGTAGTGTCGTGTGTGGCGGAGCGATCGTTTTAGTCGCCGGCCCAGATGACCTAGGGCCGAAACCTCTTTAGCTATTATGACCCTTTTAGCGATGGACCCACTCGAGGGTCCATTTGTGATGATTTTACCCAGGCGACAACTCAGGTAGTCGTATGTGGCGGCTGCACACCGAACCTGTGATTTCAGCCGCGAATACCTCTAATTCCAAAGACTGATAAACCGTGGCGTGAGACACTGACACAGAATTGTCCTGTGGAGACGGAGAATTGTCCTAATTCCAGAATTGTCCTAATTCCAGACGGAGATATCCTGCCAAACTGGTAGTCAGAGGGCGAGGCTGCCCGCTGGTTACCTTTCCCGGTGCCTCGCGGTAAGGCGTTGGCCTGTGACGGGCAGGTGGCGGAGCTTGACGGTGGATTGTTTTGTCCTTAGTCTTCTGCGCTCACCTCACGGGAGACAGAACGATACATTTCGTTAAAACTTCCTGAGGTGAAGGGTTCGCCCGTTGTAGTTGACAACTCTAGTTGTCCTGTCTAGGAAGTTGCGACAGAGTAATTTTTTGTACATAGCACCTTGGTTACCATATTCAATATGGTTAATAAAGAACTAAAATTGTATTTGCCTAAGTCTTCTTTCAAAGATAAAATTGATTCCTGGTTGAAATATAAGACCCGGCAAATTTTCAACAAATTGATATCCCCGGACAGTTACTGGTATTAAATATTATTCTTGACTATTCTTATTATTGTCCTTGACTATTCTTATGACTGTTTCTTATTATTTAATTTTCGTTACAATTATTTGAAATAAATATATTTAAATTAACACTTGATTGATGTTCTGTATTATATTTTAATAAAAGATTATTAAGTTGATTAGTTAGTTATAACTTATTTGTAATGGTGTTGGTAATATGAATGTTTTTTTTTGACTTGCCAAATATATGTTCAGTAGAACTCCAATTATCCGAACTCCGACAATCGCTGATTATCCGAAATTAAAACGGAAAACAATACGGACGGAAACGTACTGAAATTCGCAAAATAATTATTTAATCTACGCCCGCTATTGTCCTTGGGGATGATGTACTAATGAACAGCATTTTCTAAGTATGCTTAATAAGTAAAAGTGCAACCATTACTTTTAATTAATATTGATATTGATAATAAATTTTGATTAATAAATAGTTTTTTCTCCCAATTTAAACACATATTATTATACAATAATTAATCAAAATAGACCCTTTTTTCGGAATAAATCCAATTATCCGAATATTTGACTATCCGGATGGATTCGGATAATTGGAGTTCTACTGTATATGCAAAACTAAAGAGCTCGCTGCCTTGGAACAAGTCCTGGCACTTAGTTGGGCGGCAGTAGTATACTGAATATGATGAAGCCGGGTGTTATTATTTTTTAAATATTATATATATATATCCTTCTAGCCGTATTCGGCCATAGCGATTGCATTCTAGATTCTTTTTTTTTTTTTTTTTTTTTTTTTTTTTTTTTTTTAATTGTTGAGGGTTTTGCTGGTGAGCCCTCAGGTGACTGATGTAGCCGATCTTGGCTTTGAATGTGCGTGCACATTTGGCGCAAGTCAAGACACCATTGACGTAATTATACTTTATGGCCGCCGGTGGTCGGGCCTTTAGTTCGTCGCGCTTGGCATCTAAGTCGAGCAGCCTCTTCTTTTCAAAATCATCTATATTGCCCTGCACTAGCAGTCTCCATCCTGGGCGATCTTTCGCTTTACTCTCCCACTGAGAGGGTTCAATGTTGCACCTTTTCATATGCCTCTTCTGAGTATCCTTGTATCTGAGTAGCTGGCCGCCTTGTTTCCGCTTGCCGTTCTTTAGTTCAGCGTAAAAGATACGCTTTGCCACTCTCTCATCAGGCATACGTGAGACATGTCCGCACCATCTCAGCTGTCGTCGCATCATGTATGCTTCTATTCCGCTGACTTTAGCGCGTCGAAGAACTTCCGTGTTCCTCACACGGTCCGACCACTTGATGTTCATTAAGTCGCGTAGGCATCGAAGGTGGAATTTGTCAAGTGCGCGAATGTGCTTTCGGTATGGGCACCATGTCTCTGACGAGTAGAGGAGGTTTGGGAGGACGATCGCCATGTAGACAGACACTTTTGTTCCCAGCTTGATGTCGTGTGAGCTGAAGACTTTGCTACGGAGTTTACCGAAAGCTGCAGAAGCAGCTCCTATCCTCCCGTTCAATTCAGAGTCAAGGTCACATTTTGCTGTTATAGTGCTACCAAGGTATTTGAATTTATCCACTTGCTTCAGAGGAGTCTCTCCGAGCTTAATAGATATAGGTTCTTCATTAAGTGTGTTGGCCATCACTTCGGTTTTCTTGACACTGATTTTTAGGCCAAAGTTCTTACATGACACGTCGAGGTTAGTCATTAACCTTTGCAGGCCATCTGGGCTTTCGGCTACGAAGCATAGATCATCGGCATACATTATATCCGTTATCGTGGCGTATGATACTTTTGTGTGGGCTTTAAGTCTTGCCAGATTAAAAAGAGAGCCATCTGTGCGAAAACGAATTCTAACACCTTCTGAGATGTGTTGCAGAGCATCACGGACCACAACTGCGAAATATAAGGCAAACAAGGTAGGCGCAAGCACGCAGCCTTGTTTCACGCCACAGCTTACAGGAAAGAACCCTGTTTGTTCACCGTTGACTGACACACAGCATTCCATGTCATCATGCAGAAGTCGAATCAGTCTGACAAATTTCTCAGTGCATCCAACCTTTTCCAGAATCTTCCACAGGGCTTCACGTGATACGCTGTCAAATGCCTTCTCTAGATCAACAAAACATAGATACAGATTTTGACCCTGTTCTCTGCTTTTTTCCTGTATTTGACGAACGGAGAAGATAGCTTCACAGGTTCCTCGATCTGGACGGAATCCGAACTGGGTTTCTGGTAGAATCCTCTCCGACAGGGTCATCAGTCGGTTTAAAAGTATTCGGGCGAACACTTTACCAGGAGCAGAGAGAAGTGATATTCCGCGGTACGAATTGCAGTCAGAACGGTCGCCTTTGTTCTTGTACAGCGAGCAGATGCGAGAGACTTTAAAGTCTGCTGGTACACGTTCTTCGACCCACATTCGTCCGAACAATGCCCATAGCTTCGTGTGCAGCTCATCGCCTCCATATTTCAGTAGCTCTCCTGGTAAGTTGTCAATGCCAGTCGCCTTCTTATTCTTCTGTTCTTTTAGGGCTGTAACTACCTCTTTCAAAGAGAGTGGGTCGTCTAGCTCAACAGCACTAGGCAGCGCAGGAATTAAGCCGATGTGTTGCATGTCCACAGATCGATCCACGTTGAGCAAGGTGTTAAAGTGATCCGCCCATCTCTTCAGCACATCTTCCTTGCTTTTCAGCAGATGTGAACCATCAGAGGATTTAAGGGGAACGCTACATCGCTGGGTACTACCAATCAGCTTCCGCAGTTCTGAGTAGAAGTCGCCGAGTTGGTTAGTATTGGCTAACCACTGCATGTGTTGGCTCTTTTCTTGCCACCAAGTGTCCTTTGTTTGCCTAGTCAGTCTACGTAGCTCAGTTCCACTTCTTTTTAGCTCGTCTGTGATGTTATGGTGCTGGCGTCCGTGATGTTGCCGACGTAGTAGTTCTCGGTGATTTTTAATTGCCTCTGATAGTATCTCTTCATTTTCGTCGAACCAGTCCTCGTTTCTCCGAGTTTTAATGCCCAGGATCTGAGTACCTGTTTCTAGTACATGAGAAGAGAGAAGGTTCCAGTTGGCTTGAAAATCACCGTCTTCAACGTTAAGTGTACTCAGCGCTAGGTTCATTGCAGAGACGTATCTTTGCTGCGTTTCTTTATTTTCTAGGTGTTGTAGGTTTAGGCTAACACCTTTAACTCTCTCGGTCCTACGCGGTGGGTGTATGCGAAGTTGCAGCTTGGTAATGACGAGTCTGTGGTCCGTCCAGCAGTCCGCCCCACGCATGACGCGAGTGACGTGCACCTGAGAGATGTCTCTTTGGCGGACTATAGCATAGTCAATCAGATGCCAATGCTTGGATCTTGGATGCATCCAGGTGGTTTTATATTTCGGTGGTAGTCTGAACATAGTGTTAGTTATTGCTAGTCCAAATAACGAGCACAGACTGAGCAAAAGCTGGCCATTGCTGTTCATATTGCCGATTCCATGCCTTCCAAGAACTTTAGGCCACGCTTCGTAGTCTTGTCCAACTCGCGCATTAAAGTCGCCTAGAAGTAAAACTTGTTCTTTGGGTCGTATCTGAGACAAATGTTGAGTTACTTCTTCATAGAACTTCTCCTTGACATCGTCGTCCTTGTCCAGAGTTGGCGCGTACAAGCTAATCACGTTGAGGAAGTTTTTATTGCTTAAATGAAGGCGCAGTGAGGTAACGCGGTCTGAGATGTGAACAGGACATTCCTCCAACTTGTTTGCGATGCTGTTTTTGACCGCGAATCCAACGCCAGATCGTCTGGGCTCCGACGCGGCAGTGCCCTTCCAAAAGAAGGTATATCCACCGCCGTGCTCCACTAGTTCCCCTTCCTCTGCAAGATGTGTTTCGCTGAGGGCAGCTATGTCAACATTATAGCGACGTAGTTCTCGGGCTACTATAGCGGTTTTTCTTTCAGGGCAAAGGTTGGAATCGCGATCCAAAAGAGTCCGAACGTTCCATGCACCATACGTCATTGTTTTGGATTTAATACTATTTTTTGTGTATTTTCGACTACGAGGAAAAGATGCAGTAGCAGCCGTGGTTACTGCTACCCATTGTCCATCGCCATAGGTCTTTTTAGTCTTTTCATAGTCCATTTTTTCCGGAAGCAGTCAAGTGCGCAGTCTATATTATAGTGCACAGGTGGGCGCGCGACCACGGGTGCACTCTCTCTTCCTCCCTCTTCTGAACCCGATGGAACGGAGACCGTTACAACCGGAGAAAAGTTTGGATTAAATTAAATATTAATGCATATAATGAATACCTATAAATAGATATGAATATTAGTAAGACACGTATGCTTTGTAAATGCATAAAATAATTTTATAAATTTTTAAATAAATAAACAGTAAAAATATTAAAATAGGGATATTAAACTGCTGCTATAACCAAACCCAGTCCAGGACAATTTCGTATAACCAGTCCAGGATTGTCCTGTCCTGATCTGTTTCGAAAGGCGTCCGTGTTATCTTCATGGGCAGCGTCTGTAGTAGTAGCTCATAATTGTTTACCGTACCTAACTACACTGGTGGGTTCATTTCCCTCTTTTGGCGTAACCGGGACCTGATATTGATGCCCGTCAGTTAACCTCGCCCTCTCGTTCGATCTTCGGAAATATTATTTTAATTGCTGTATCATAAATGAATTTGCATTACTGAACTTTTATCATCCGTAATCGGATCCCGGGTGAAGGGACGAGAGCAGTAGGGCGGTGTCGAATACAATAGGCGAACCTGTCACCCCAGGCTGGTGTAACGATATGTTATCATTCTTTCAGCCGTGGGGTGAGCGTACAAGACTTAGAGACAAGACAATCTACTGTCTAGCTCGCCAACAGCCCGTTAGAGACAAGCTCCTTACAACGAGGCACCGGGAAAGGTAACCTGCGGGCAGCGTCGTCCCCTAACTAACAGTTTTGGTAGAATATCTCCGTCTGGAGTTAACCTTTAGGATTTGAATTTATCGAGGACCTGGGCGTTATTTGCCCGTAGTGCCACGGGATCGAGTGGCCTCATTTTAAAAGTGGCATGAAAACAGGTCAACATCCAGCCCCGCTGCTTAGGAGACAGTACATTACCATAGTCTCCAGACTCATTCAGCAATTAGTCAGAGTGCAAAACCGATTGGCGTCGCCGATCGGTGCGCAAACCGTCCAGTAGCGCCGCGATGCAATCCCGTAATGAGAAACCGGTTCACCAGATTTGAGGCCTAAGACGCGAGAGTCTTTTACCCGGGGTAGCCTTCTTACCCAGTGTAGGCTTCTGAATAGCTGAATCGTGTGTTGAGCCGATCCGAGAACAAAATGGATCTTGTGGCCCAAGCTGCATGAAAACATGGGGAGGAGGGCAGAAGCCATAGTTCACAGAGTCTCGTTCCTCCACCCTTCGCGTGTTATTCTTCTAGTATGCCTAAGGTAGTCGTTGCATGATATCCCGGGTCGATGAAATGGCCAATGTTGATATCGACTTTCGCATTGGACCATGAAAAAAATATCCTGTCCAAAACAGCTACTTCCGCAGGTTCCATGGTATCGGAATCGCCCGCGCGACTGCTCGCGTCTGTCCTCCGAGCGAAACTAATGATTTTCGCACCCCCGCAGGTCGATACTTATGCCTTGCACCCATCGATTTAAGTTCTTATACGAGAATATCGATGCTTGCACCAGACTAAGCGGCCAATTTCCGAGCGCTCTAGCTCACTGAAACGGAAATCTTTCCTCGCACATTCTCTCTCGAATTCGAGTGGTTAATTATACGCTGCAAATGGCTCAATCCGCTGCAACTCTGCTTGGTAAATTCACAGAGAATTCCCCGACCTCAGTTTCCTATGAAAGCTTGGCTCTTTGAAAGGCCGACTTGCATTCTTCGGCTTTGCATTTAAAGAGGCCATTCGGCGCGACATTGCATGACGCTTCGAATTCAGTTCGCATGTTAAATTCCACGGATTGTTTAGGAAAAGTAAAGGGTTCTTATTGCGGTTATAATAATGTAGGTTGAGGTTTAGGACGTGGTCTAAATAAAGGACACGTCAAGTCGAGTAATACATTAGAAATGTTAAATATGTAGACATAAGTCCGTAGCATGTGAGGAACCTCAAAAGTATCTCCCAAAAGATATTTTACCAGTGAAAACAGCCGCGAAATTGGCGGATGCGCGGCGGCTGCAAATATTTTAACCAGTGGAGACTAAGAAGACCATAGTTCAAACACTGGTGATTTACTATACTAGACTATGCTAATGTTTGCTACCTTGACGTCAATGAAACCATTTTCGACAAAATGGAGCGGTTGCAAAATGTGTGCTTTAGGTATATCTATAATGCGAAAAAAAATATCACGTCTCTGGATATAGAAGAAGACTGCATTGGCTTCGAAAACGTGAACGTAGAAACCTGCTTATTTCTCCCTTCGTTACAACGTCCTCAACAATCTTACCGCTCCCTCCTACCTAACCGAAAAATTAAATCACTTAGGAAGTCATGGTCTTCCACTTCGTTCCGGTCAGGATTGTAAACTTGCGATTCCTACTTATAATTCTTCTTGTTTTACATATTCCTTCACCGTTCATGCACCTAGACTATGGAACCAGCTCCCGTCAAATATCCGAAACGCACCAACGGTTTCTACTTTTCAAGTGTCACCGAAAAAGGATTCTGTGTCATTAAATTCTTAGTAATCCTACGTTCTATCCCATCCTCTCCTATCCCTCCTTGCGAATATTCTCTAAACTCTAATATATATTTTAAATAATGGCATTTTTGTTATTTGGTTATTTTTTGTTGTAATAATGTAATTGTAATAATGTATAAGTTTATTTTGTTTTTTTACTCTACTGGTACCTAAATTCTTACACTTTCACGAAGGTTTTCTGTAAGAGATTGTACTTTAGGAAATAAGTCCGCCTGTTGTACGTTTTTTTATGTACAATAAAGATTTTTTATGTATCTATCTATCCATACATTTCTCGTATTTATCGTAATGTTTAACACAACTGGGCAGATTCCAGTGTAATGTAAAGCACAAGATGTTACGATTTGTCAGTCTGCTCTCCTCCCCCTTCTGGATTATGGAGATGTCGCATTTCTCGACCTCACAGAGGAGTTATCCACCAAAGTTGAGCGTCTCCAAAATGTTTGCATTCGGTATATCCATGGCCTCAGAAAATTTGACCACATCACGGAGTACAGAGAGAAGCTTCACTGGCTGTCGACCCGGGAGAAAAGAGACATGCGAGTTCTCTGTATGCTTTTCAAGATCTTGGATGGCGTCGCTCCCAATTATCTTACCGGCAGATTTACTGCACTATCGGCTCATGAACGCCCTCTGAGATCAAAAAACAACCTGCTACTCTCTATCCCTAATCACAGCAGTGACTTCTTCTCATTCTCTTTCACCGTGCATGGAGCCCGTCTTTGGAATGCTTTGCCGAAAAATGTGAGAACCGCGCCAAGCATAACAACTTTTAAAAACAGACTCAGAGAGCATTTGAAATCCTCCAGATAAATTCCCTTTCCCCTCCCATTCCCCTCCTTTTAAAACTTTAGCGTCCTTATAGGTGTTAGATTATTTTGATGTGGCAAATCTGTGCCCACAAAGAGTAAAGTATATACTTCTTTCTATCCTCCTCTATTTTATTTGTCATACTCTTTATATAGGTTAAGTTATGTAGTCTACTCGCAAATAATGTTCTTACAATAGTATAGGTTAGCTCTAAAATATTGCCTGCAGGCAATAAGCTCGCCTTTTCTTATGAATAAAGAGTTTTATTATTATTATTATTATTAATAAAAAGTTATTTTCAAAATGCTTGAGCTGGGATTTGATCGGTTTGTTTATGGCAACTCTAAGCAGCTCATCTCTACCACGGATGAAGCTAATTGGCAAAATCATTTTTCAAGTTGAATAATTTGTTAAAAGTCACCCCCTTAAAACTTTCACCTTTTTATTTTGTAACTCAAGAACGTACAGTTCGATTTGAAAAATTCTTTCAATAATCTGTTGTTTGTATTAATTCGGATAGGTTAGATAAAATTGGCGATCCTACGGATCAAGGTGGGATTTTTAATTCGTTCTTTTGTATGGCAGCTTCCTCATGTACTTCAGGTATGGAACCCTGAAGCTCTTAACAACCCGTGAGAGTTCAACGCCAAACCGCGAGGCAATTGGGAATTGCCATCCAGCCGGGCATACTCACACCCTTACTATCAGATTTCGACAGGTTTCTCATTCACCCAGTGTGGTGACAAATTAGGAGTCCCTTGCGCAGCTTCTGTTATAAATCTGTAAACCTGTTTTACATTCTACCGATGTTGGAATAATAGGACAGAATATGAATTAAATCGTATATCTTGGCACAACGCTGGCTCTCTGGCTTACTCGCCCTCTTGTGAAAAAAATATCAGTGGTTAGCGCAACCACTAGCTGAATTTATATTTGTAAGAAAAAGTCTAACATTTAAAGAAATGGATTAAAAATAAATAACTAAAAAAATAAGATGCGTGACACCCGTGAAAATATATCAGAATATATCGGTTCTTGGAACACAATTGAACTGATTTACGAAAGAGATGTCGAAATCGGATGACGAGTTGATGACGATTTATACAAGCCACTATAAAGCCATAACTTGTTCCTCATATGAAACGAAATGAGGATCCATCTTTTGTCTCCTTTTTATGTACCAAAATATTATGCGATATTGTATATATCTACATGATATATTTCAATTTTCAATTTATTTCCAAAAAAAATCTTAACAGATTGTAGAAACTTAATATCTAGATACATTTAAATTACAGTCAATTAGTCCATTTTTACAATATCTAAATTTATCACCACGTACATACAGTTTCTTCATTATTGCTTTCAGGACATCAAAATCATTTTTAAGATTTATTTACTAAAACCACTTAAAATAATCAAGAAATTAAAATCAGAAAAAGTCAGAATAAATAAAAAATGCTGCTTTAATTGTCAAAAAAATTGCCAAAAAATTTGAAAAATTATTTAAAATTAACAAACTTATCGATCGAATAAAAAGCTTTGTCTAATAAGAATTCTTTTAGTAATTTTTCGAATAAGTTTTCCAATTGAATTGTTTTTAAACTTTCCGGTAGCCTGAGTAATATGGCCCGGTGTATTTTGTGTTGTGACGGAAGGCCGACTCTTACTGACTGTATGTAGGTACTGAAGTCCCTACAGTGTCTTGCCTTGCTGTGTTAGTTTAGTACATGGTATAAAAATGTTTAATTTATTTCTTGTATTTTTAGTATGTGTATCTGAAAACTTTTTATAATGTGTTTCTTTATTCTTAAAAAACTCAGTCAGTAACTTAAAGAGATAGAGTGAGGTTAAGGCGAGGATTCTTAGCCTTTTAAAAATGGGTCGACACGACTCTTCCCTTTTCACCTTTGCAATTATTCGCACTGCTCTCTTTTGGAGTATATAGTCAAAGAAAATAAGTGCCTCACGTGCAACATGTTAGAAAGAGATTGAAATGAAGCTAGTTGCCCAGTAAATGGATATTAAGGAATGGTCTCGCAAATTAATTATATATGGGACCCTTTCTTGTCAATAATCAGTTCTCCTGGTTTAACTTCTGTCTAGATTCATATACGTAAAAATTGAGTATAGATGCCGAAAAAACACATAACCTGTTTATTATAAGATACTGCTAAGTTTTACTATGCTGCGTTTTATGACTGTGCATCGTGCCAATGTAGTATGGCCAAAAACGTGTCGCTCACCATACCAAAACGATCGATTAAAAGTCCAACACGGCGTAGGCGTCCATAAATAAGCGATCATATTTTTTCCACCAGCGGCTCGTTGAATATTAAAATTTCTCTTACGATTGTGGCGTAAAGGTCTCATTGCCATAGTAATTGCCAACAATAAAGCAAGCGGCCATAACGGGCATTTCGGCGTGACATCTTCATAACTTGTTTGCCTGGACGCGGTGAGCCGCAGGCAACACTAATTCATCGCATTATGGATGTCGACGTTTTTTCTTCGCTACGACGCGGCGACGCGACGTTAACGGAAGGGGATTTTAGTAGGCGATAACAATTTATGTATTACATCGTTATAGTGATGTAGTGATGGAAATGTCGCTACAAACATGAAGATACCGGGACATCAAATACGCTTCAAATTATTCGTGTTTTTTGTATGTTCTATAAGTCTTATATGCCGAGTATGTCTGCGTCCAATCATTCATACCTGGATCTCAGAGACTAAAAGTCTTATCGGAAAATGGGTAACGGCAAATAACTCGCTATGATCTGTACGGGTTCCCCGCATCTTATTGTTTTATTTATTTACTTATCTCCTACAAGAGGGGGAAATCCAGCGAGCTGGTGGCGTCGTTGTGCCAGAATGTACGATTTAATTCATATTTGTCATCGATATTGATCCCCTTTTATATCGATGATATTCGATGATATAGCTAATATATCGATGATATTTGTCCTCTTATTTTAAGAGGGTGCTGCACGAAATTTCTCAAATTAAGGTCTAGCGTTTTAGTTATTCCGCTAAAACAACGCTAATAAAAGCAGTGACAAAAAACACTCGTTTTATCAATAAGTCATTTATAAGGTGAGATAATAAATTTTGCAATAGTTTGCGTAGTTTTTTATTAAAACACCCGAGAAAATAAACAAAAATGGGCGCGGGGTTTTAGTCCTCACTGGGAAAATAATAACTAATTTGAATTACAAATTATTATAAAAGAAAGTTAAATGACATATCTTCACTATAAACTATTTAAATTTCAATTATTGTAATAGGATTTTATACAATAAATCTCAGAAAATCAGGTATCAGATTCTCCATGCATTTTTTGTATTGGCTAGCTGCGTTAATAAATACACAGGCGCGCTATGAAATAGATTCACTTCCCTGCTGCTATTGGAAGCGAGAGCACGTCTTTTTCGGTTAGCTCTTATCAGCTCCCGCTCACATAATATTTTATTCTTCTACACCGCAGTACCGCGTCGTCACGCATCGTCACGAAAAAGCAAACAGCAGTAAGTATTTTATTTTTTATATTTGTTTTTTTTTTAATGCATATTTATGGCATCTTTGTTATAACTTATTATAATACTCTACATGTATTTTAGTTAATGGGGAAGCGCAAGAAAACATATTTCGTTTTTTGAGAAACGCCATAGATTCAGTGTGAAATTTCAGTCTAAAGACATGAGAAAGCGATGTTGTTTTCAGTCCGAGATATATGAAAATGAGATAGTTTCAAACGCAAAGATTCGATCAGCGCTCATTATATAAAAAATAGATCAATAGCGTAAAACAATTAAAATATTTTCTGAAGGGACCACTATTCGAAACTTGTAATCTCGAATAGTTTAGTTAATTTGCGTGAAAAACCTGAAATTCAATAAAAAAATACTGAAAGACGCATAAAACATGTACAGGTAGAATATTGATTTTGAAAAGCAGTTTCGGCATGCAGATGTAACATTTTCGTAAGTTGAAAATAAGTGGTTGGCTGTAAGATATTTAGCTTACAAAGAGCATTGATAGGATATGCATTGATTTAAGGTTGCGACACGTCATTTAAACCAGAAAAGGCACGGGAATTTTAAAATCAAAAAGTCTTTGAAAATATTAAAAACTATAGAATACTTATAAATATTTTGAAACTATAGAAAAATAAAATAATTGGAAATCATTTTAAAATCAAATAGTCTTTGAAAATATTCAAAACTATAGAATACTTAGAAATATTTTGAAACCATAGAAAATTAAAATAATTTGAAAATCATTTTAAAATCTAATAGTTTTTGAAAATACTCAAAACTATAGAATACTTTGAAATATTTTGAAACCAAAAAAATAAAATAATTTGAATATCATTTTAAAATTAAATAGTCTTTGGAAATCTTCAAAACTATAGAATAGGTACTTATAAATATTTTGAAACTATAGAAAAATATATTTTTTTTTAAAACCAATTTTAAAATCAAATAGTCTTTGAAAATATTCAAAACTGTAGAATACTTAGAAATATTTTGAAACCATAGAAAATTACAATAATTTGAAAATCATTTTAATATCTAATAGTTTTTGAAAATATTCAAAACTATACAATACTTTGAAATATTTTGAAACCATAGAAAAATAAAATAATTTGAAAATCATTTTAAAATCAAATAGTCTTTGAAAATATTCAAAACTACAGAATACTTAATAATATTTTAAAACCATAGAAAAATAAAATCCTTAAAAAAACCTTTTAAAATCATATATTCTTTGAAAATGTTCAATATCATAGATATTCAATAGTATAGAGAGTTTAAAAAAAATTGAAACTTGAAATTTTTTATTTTCTTTTATTTTAACTTCATCTCATACATTGTTCACCTTGATCGATCAGTAGAAAATTTACATCTCATCATTGCGTCACATCATAAAAATAACAATTTTCAATCACATTAATTTTCAATCGCTACGTTACATTATTTAAAATATTAAATTTCGCGAAACCCCGCGAAACCACCGCGGGGTTTCTTCCGCCCTACTACGGCATCACACGACACACAAGTCCTCTGCGGTACTACTAGAAGGCGATGGAAAGGCCTCAAGATTCTCGCAGAGGACTTCACCAAACCGGTCCTAGTTAATGTCGCCGGTTCGGTATCGCCACTCGGATTGTGGCGTGGGGGAACGCGACGGCCGATGCCAAATGTCACCAGTCTGCGGTCCGAAGAAGAAAGGTGCTCGTGAACTTTCCAATTGTTCATCCAACGGGCGAATCCCGGGGAGCACAGAGTAAAATCCACAAAACTCCTCTTCGAGACTGTTTAAAAGTGGCATTCTATAATTTATTTCTTTATTAATTTTAATTACATATTTGAAGTTGTTCAAAAATATATAATCACATATATAGCCGCGAATCTATCTGTACCTTCTTTCCGCCGGAAGTAGTTTATTTATAAAGGTTAACTGCTTTTTGAAATAATAAAAAAATTGGTGTAGCTATTTATACCTATAATAATTACTGTTTTTTATCCTTCTCAATATACATTTTATCCTCGTACTGATGAGAGTAACAATGTTATAATTGTTTTAAGCATTATCCATTTTTATTTCTTTACTCAGAATCATAAAGTATCTGCTATCCTGATAGTGGAAGCGGTTCGTCTCTAATTTTGAAAGAATATTGTAATTTGTGATAAAAGCAAATCCTTTTGCACACGTGTGTTCATTAGACCAAAATAGTCGATTTGACCTGCCGCTGTTAAGGCCAAAAAGGCCCGAAAAGGCTCATGGGTCATTAAAATCAGCATGAGAAAAATCATTTTGGTTTATTAGCAACCATCTTGAAAAACGGGCGCGATTTTGAGTCCGCTGGGCCAAATATGTCGGAACGGCGGGTCAAATCGACTATTTTAGTCTAATAAATACGTGTGCAAAAGGATTTGCTTTTATCACAATTTGCAGTTTTTGTTATTTGCAATTTGCTATGAGCAATAAAATGATAAAATACGGGTTACTTCGCTTATGCGGGCGACCGTCTGTTCAGCGTTATCAATGTATGCGATTTACTCATACATACGTGCGTGGCCGCTGCCGGCAAGCGTAAATTACCTACATTTGTGTAACGGCATAGGCTCAGGACCCTCTTAACATCGGTAGAAGGAACAACAGGTTTACATTAGAAGCCGCGCAAGAGACTTCTAATCTGCCACCACACTAGAGTGGTGAGAAATCGTTCCAATTCTGGTAGAAGTGCGTGAGACTACCCGGCTAGGTGGCAATTCCCAGTTTGGCGTTGGACTCTTTACGGGTTGTTGATGGAGCTTGAATGTGGATTGTCTGTTGCCAATCTTCAAGTCGTTGCGATACGTTGCAGGGTGACAGGATGCCAAAGGGCGTTATAATATCCTGGTACGGAGAACAATGGACAATATAAACTATCCTATTTCTTTAAATATTTTACAATGATGATCGAAAGATCTACCAACTAGATCTTACGACGAACAATATTAGTTATGTACCATTTTAAAAAATTTAAATGTATCGAAATACGTAGGTACCATTTTTAAGACTCTTGTACGATTTTATCAAAACATTCCTGGCAACGCTGGCGTTTAACATACGCCGTGCACACGCCGTACCCGATGCTGCACAAAAGTAAAATCGGCACCGCGTTACATTAAATATATCAGAATAGACTCCTATTTGGTAAAATTAAAAAGTATACTATCGCTGCGTGGTCTTCTTTCCAACTTTGCTCAACAATACTAACGAAATGCCATAGTCTTTAACGTAAGACACCAGCTAGTTGGAAGACACCAGTGTGGGGTTGTCAATTTGTTTTACAATCAGCCTCGAGTACCTTTATCCTTGTGGTATTTTGGTATGCCATAGTTAAAAACTTAAAACTGGCCAAAGACTAAGAGCTGGTCCACACGATGCGGTGCGGCGCCGCCCCGCAAAGATTTCGCCGTATGGGCGTACACACGTACAGTGCAACGGTGCGGCGCCACATAGTTATGACGACGCCGCAGTGGGCGAATGGTATTGTAGTTAATCGTATGTAGAACTAGTGAGGTAGTCAATGCCAATATCTTCTTCATTGTTACTCATTTTAAAGACTTCGATTAAAAATTAACAAAAATACGTGAAAACAAATGAAACAAGCAAGCATGTACCCTCCTTCGACTGCACTTAGCATCTGGGCGGTGCCGCTCCGGCGCATATTTCCGCTTTGCGTGCGGTGCGACGCCGGAACGCACCGTGTGGCATACCATGGATATTCGTATGTAGGACGCCGCAGCGGCACCGCTCATGCGCCGCGCCGCAGCCGCATCGCATCGTGTGGCCCGGCCCTTAATCATGGTAAGCTGTGACGTCGATTCTCATTTTAATAATTTGCCTATTTCGTAGACCTTTACAGTGCTGAGAGAAACACTTAAGCCTTAAGTTACTCCAATAACAACATTGACTTACAGGCTGCTACTTTCTATGGAGAGGCGATTAATATTATCCTATCGATGGAGTAGCATAGGGATGCCAGTGATGTCGAGAGTTAACAACTTATCCATGGGATATCAGGAAAGGTAAAAATATTTGCGCAAAAGCTGAGCGCGTCTTTGGCACCATGTGTTGTTTTCCATTCGAGCCTCGTGTTGTGGTCTGTGGTGGAAATTTATAGAGGTTATTGTGCACGTCAAGAGCTCAAACTCGGGCAATTGTAAGTCAGACTGAGATCAGTTTATATGATCGCTACCTACCGATACATAGGTTCTTTGTATGAACATGTTAGATGCACTCGATATCTGCAGAGAACATATGTATACTAAACGTATTAACCAGTTTTCAACCGTTTTGATTTCTCCCAAAAACACAATCATATTCGCCTGCCATCTTAAAAGGTATTTTTTTCCATTGGTAATAATATTATTTAGATATAAAATATTAAAACTATTGTTTTTTTTATTGCAGAATCATCTGCAATATTGCGATATTGAAGAGTGTGAACGGGGAAGTTGTTTTTTTTATATTTTATGTCGGCAGACTGTATATAAGGGCACTGCATCTTATGAGGCTGATCGATGTCTTTCCATAAATAGAGCGAGATTCTTCCGTGTTTGTATTTAAAATTTGTTTTGAAGTTTACTGTATAACCGTTTAGTCACAAACGGGCCCTGTTGCAGTTTGGCCATTGAGACCCATTTGTTCAGGGTCGATCAAACTCACGGGTCAACACCCATCCGGCGGCCTCCACGTAGAAACTGCGGGCCAGTTTCCCCTTGGTTTCAACCTTCGGGCGCTCTTGGAAGGTTTGCGCCCTATGCGGCGTCAGCCAATTGATTGTGCATTCTGACCGATAGCCGGGGGAATCTGGAAACAGTACTGTCTCCGCAGAGCAGTACTTTACGGCAGCTGCTCTTGAAACGACCAATCGGCTACCCGATCCCGGGTGGAGAGCCGGGCAAAGGAGGCCGTGATCTGCGATAGATTCGGTAGACACCCTTTCACCGCTACGTAAGGGAGAGGACCGCGCAAGTGACCTCGAACCGGTTACCAGTCTGGAGACCGGAGTAATCTGGTTGCAACTGGTAGTAAGGGCGAGAGTGTCGGCCCGCTGGGTGATAAAAATGGTTATTTCGCGGTAAGGCGTAGGTCTCTTAGGGGCGTGTGGCGTAACTAGACGGTGGACCGTTTTGTCCTAAATCTTCTGCGCTCACCTCATGGGAGACAGAACGATCTAATATCTTTAAAATTTCCTGAGGTGAGGGGTTCGCCCATTGTAGTCGACCGCACTAGTAGTCACAATGAGTAAAATCTAGTTATAACCTTACCTTGCACGTACGATAGAATAAGAACCATTGTACATCGAGATTTAGCCCAGTTGACAGATAGAGTCGGACGACTTCTTCGGAACGATTTTAAATCGATTGTAAACTGAAATTGCCCAAATTGTTAATTCATATGGCCCCATAATGATATTATATAATAAGAAGGTAATATAACAATGATTTTGCAGAGTATACCTAAACTTCGCGTCCATTTTCAAATTTACTTCACAACCACTTTACACTCATGACTCGAAGTCATTACCGTCAAAAAGTAAAGAATACATCCGCAAATGCATATCATTTGTCAGTGTCGAGTTTTAAAGTACATCCTCCAATATAAATGGTGTTTATTCCCTGGGCGCATGATCTCCTTCCTGCAACCCTTATCTAGGGGAGAACTCTTAGCAAGGGAGATGAGTCGCCATTTTTTATTTCAAAGCCGGAGCATGTCTCCGTCGCGCCCGAAATTGAAACCTTTCATATTGCTGCGATAATGCCCCGTACATTTTAAGTCTGATTTGCCAAGTCATGCTTCAAATTGGATAAGTTGAGTAAAAAAATAAGAATTATGATTTTTTAGAAACATCGCATTGAATGGTAGATATGTCTAGTAATGACTCATATTTTTACACGACTACCCAAGAAATAAGGAGTGTCATGTTTTCAGGATTCATCTATGTATATTTTCAGTTTCTTTCTTCCAGTATAACTTCTAAACGCTTGATTTAGATGTGTGTGGTATTGTAAGAATCGTTATGTTATCGACAGTATCATAGGGTATCCTAACTATCAAGTAAATACCATCAACTAAGGCATCTTTACCATAATTTTTAAGGGAAAACCTTTTAAATCGAAAACCAAACCACTTACGATTAGCCTATGATTTTTAATCGATAGATGTAGTAGGTACTTGTGTGTAGCTTTATATAAATTCACTGCGGCTTTTAATTGCAAAATAACTGAAGTAGCACCAAAAACATGGTGCAGGTAAAGAAGCCAACAAAATGGCAACTTTACCTATACAGTATTTCTTCGTACAATGAAGCCTTTAAATCTGAAAATGGTAAAGATTTCATTCCCCTATTAGTGCTTTAATTGTATACGTGAGTATATAAACAAAAATGCTATACACTAGGCAACACTGGCTAATAGGTAAAGATGACACGGATTTCAATAAAATATTCATAATAACTTAATTTTTCATTCAAAGCACCAACAGTTAAAAAAAAATATTCTTTAATCAAATTTAACCACTTGCTCATCACAAAACTACGAACAGGTCTATGAAATACCTACTCATTGTAACTTATAATAAAACTGATTCATACAAGTCAGTGGTAGGTAAAGTTAACAAGGAAAGGTAAAGATGTCGTGGTTGACGGTAGTTGCCTAAATGTCCAAATGTCAATAAATTAACATAAAGATATCCGATTTAGTGTCAAATGAAAGGAATGATTGAGTACATTACGGAAATATACATATATCTATAAAACCACAAATATATCATTAAATAACCGTAACAAAGATAATTTTAAATACAACAGTTCACTTTCTGTAACGGGAGTGGTGTTTATTAATTCTTTTTAATGTATTTGTTTGTGTGAATGTGTTTAAAAACAATTACATATTCATGGTTTCAACGACTACTTGTTGAAATACTATGTGCCATGATAAAGGGAGATTTCAACATCAACATTGCAGTATACACTTTGAAGCTACAAAATGAAATGAAAACCCTGAAATAGGTTAAAATGACACTATTACCGGTCGCGGTATTATCGCGAAAACATAAAAATAATAAATTAAAATAGCGCAAGTAAAAGAGACATAACAGGACTCCGGCCTCGACAAGAAATTGCCTACTACAAGCAACAAAGGAAGCCATAATTGCCGTGGTATGTTCCGCAGATATGCAAATATTCTGTTTCAAAACGCAATTGATAAACAACTTAACACTCAACGGTCTTGCATGTAAGAATGAAGTTATGGAAGTGCGGGCAATTATCGCATACTCATGCTAATTAGTGTTTTTATCATATTTATCCAATTACATTATGTATTTCTAGGGTGTGCAACAAAAATAATCGCGTTAAAATGGTTACTAGTTTTGCCACAAGAGTAGTGATATTTACAATTGAGGACTATTTCACTGACTGACCAACAAAAAAGGAGTGTAATCTAATCAGGGTTCATCGATGTGTGTTTTCCGTTTCTTTATTCTAACATAACGCATGAACCGATTTAAAAGTGTGTCGGAGAATAAAATAGAATATAATATGGATTAGTAATTTGATTTGAGTATTTTATTGTCATGAATTTTGATTTCGACACCCTTTTAAGGCTGGTAAATAATTGATACAAATAATCTCGAATCTACCAATTTTTGCCTGTCCTATTAGTCGTACTTACAGGGCCACAATCCTTTCAAATATGTAATGTGGATTCTTTTTAGACGATGACGAACAAAAAAGGAGTGTAATGTGTTTCTGTTTCTATATTCCACCATAACTTCTAAACGCTTGAACCGATTTCGAAGTGTGTGATATTGTTATCTTAAACCACTCCGAGTATTACCTTAAAATCACAGTATAACCAAACAGTAGGTTTACTCTCGAGCTACAGGTCATTGCGGCAAGAGGGTGCTAGGAATGTGGGCAGAAGGATACGTCTCGACGAACGCCTTTGGTTAGCGTTACGCGCAAGTAAAGGCTGGCGACATTTTCGAACGTTTGCGTATCCGCGTGGGCCGAGTAGCGGGACACCTGGCGGTCATATCCCAGCCCTTACGACTCTTGACGTATTCGCTTCGATTTTAATTTTGCTCTAAAAGAAGCTACTGTCTGATATACTGTGCCTTGACTGTCCAGATATCAAGTAAATAGTTGTCTAAATGTACAAATGTCCAAATGTCCAAATGTATATAAATTAACATAAATATATCATGTTTAGTATCAAATCATAGGTTTGATTGAGCACATTCCGAAAATATACATGTATCTATATGGATAAATACATAAACCACAAATATTACATAAAAAAACGTAATAAAAACAATGATAATTACAATACTTCACTTTCTGTGACAGCAGTCGTATTCTAAATTATTTTGAATATATTTATTTGTCTCTAAATGATACACCAGCAAAAATATATTTTACATGATGAACTTTTTATTCATAAAATGTTTTCCATGAATTAGGTACATTTAAATTAAACAAATATTGTAAGCTATTAAGTCAGATATCAATAAATCTAAACGCATACCGATATTAAAAATATAAACCTTCTATAATATTTAAGTTATAGAAGTGCGAGTTTTTACCAAAACGATACATTTGCAGTAGATATATCGCTTTGACTAAGTCTTTCATGGTGATTTTAACATTGACCATTTTATAATAACTGTTTCATCGACTCTTTTACATGACAAATGACTTCAGTACTTGGTCGGGTCACTTTATTATAACCTCTTAATATGTCTGTGTACATATTCGCCAGTCATGAAAAAATCTCACAAGCCAAAGAATCATAGATTATCTATTGATGATGTATCACTTTCTAGAAATTTATTTTCACTGATGTCTTTGTCTCCGAGAGAAGTACAATACGTGATAGAATTAGTAACTCATTTCTAAAAATAAACCTGATGTATCTCTTTGAGAAAACAATTCGCCATTTTAAAAATAATTCTAATTGATTCGCTTCTTTGAGCCACCAGATCACCGGTAGCTAATTGCAATATGTCGTAATAGCCTTAATGAAAATGAATATTTGAGCAGCCCGAGAACGTCCCGCGGCGCTTCCACATCCAGCCATACACGCAGATGTCTTGACAGGAAAATGAATCTGTCGAAAGATTACTGTCAGGCTCACCTGCGAAATTAGCCGAAGGAATAGTGGCGGGCGGTGCGGAATCGGCCGGCTCTGCCCGGAGGCGCCTGTCACGGCGCATGACAAATGGCAGCTGCCAGCCGCCTGTCAAATAACAGACCCGTAATAAATGACCCAGTATTGTTTATCATCGA
Source organism: Micropterix aruncella (assembly GCA_944548615.1). NCBI lineage: Eukaryota > Metazoa > Arthropoda > Insecta > Lepidoptera > Micropterigidae > Micropterix > Micropterix aruncella. The sequence continues at coordinate 20,295,701 of OX155955.1, read as the reverse complement.
ACCGAGCATACATCATCATCGCCGTGACATTACGGGGGCGATGTAATGCCCGCGATATCAAATTGCCACCCTAATTAAATTTGACAGTGTAAAACGAACGAAAGAAAGTGGGTACCGATTATTACATTAACATATGCATGTAATTTATACAATATAGCTGATGGATTAGTGGTGATGACTTTGAGAATTCTATGATAATACCTCAATGGGCTAGGAGGCCCGTTGAAAAAAAAGTGGCGTCAATTTGGTAACAGTGCAGATTTGAAAAGGAAGAAGATAATAAGAATATAATTTTATATAGGGAGTCCCAGAACTAGAACAACAAACTTTAGGTGGTGATATAACAGCTTTGGTCAAGACGTACCTAATTAACATAACACACGCTCAGCAAAATGTTATAGTTGTCGATTTATACTAGATTTTCAAGAAAAAATAATAATCACCGCCTTGCGTCATTCTTTTGACTCTCTTGAGTAAAAAAAACCTTTATTGGTTACTTTTTTTCATAAAAATAATCTTACATAGTTTATTATCTTTAATTACATTTAATGCTCAAAAAAATACACTTTTTTTTTGTTAATTTTCAATAATTAATGAGATTACGTGTTTTGTAGTTTTATAAACTATGAGATTTTGCTGGATACGTGTTTTCTTATTTAGGTAGGTCTTGACCAAAACTATCACCACCTAAAGTCTGTTGGTCCTGTTCTGGGACTATGTATATTAATTAGGAAACTCTATTAAAATCTAGTTTTACGAAATGTGTACCTACCTATTTATTAATGTATTTCTGTAAATTTGTAATATTTGGACTAAATTCTAAAATATTGTATCCAGAGTATCTAAAGTAGTCATATCCATTTCCTATGTTTTTGAGACAGAAGTTGTTTCCTGTCTCTATTACCAACAGTCAATTTTCATAATACATGTCTTACTTCGATTTCCTAATTTTATTATGCCACCACTATCGATAATAGTATTATTATTGTGACAATATTATAATATTCTGCCGTTCTTTCACATTGGTCATTTTGAACTTTAATAACTTTGATTTGAGTTGAAAATCCGAATTCATATAAATTTTAATTAAAAACGATGTTATTATTTCTTATCAAAATCGGGTATTTATTTGTGTTTCTTTCGTTTGTTATTGCTCGGATATTTAAGTATGTGTAGTAACGAAGAATTAGAAAATTCGCAGCATTTTCTAATACAAGTTCCATCGTTGAAGCAACGCATCAGAAATTGCACACAATCAATAATATCCATAAACCAAACCCCACCTAAGAATGCACTGTGCGTTATTGGTTTCATCACTCTTATTCTGGTAATTTCTACCTCGAGAAGGACTGGAGAGTAATGTTTAAGATTATGAATTAATGGGAAAGTGGAAGCTGACCCGAAGCATACTATGACTGAGCTAGCAGCAGCGTTTAATATAAGAGGAAAAACAATATTGAGTCATTTTAGTAAAATTGGCAGAGTAAAGATACTGTAAAATTGGGTACTTTATGAGCTAAATAGAATGCAGCTTCAAAAACGTGTCGATGATTGCATGCTTTACTGAACCAACACCAAATTGAAGAGATTCTGAACCGAATTGTCACTTTCGACGGAAAACGGATCTTGTGTGCTAACTGTAAGCATCTATGATGGTGGATACATCAAGAAGATGCTGTAGATAATATTTAAAACACAACATCGTTCAGAAGAAACTAACAGTGACGGTCTAGTGGTCTTGTGCCGGTGTTATCCCGCACAGCATTTTGCGGGCTGGCGTTACAGATAACGCACATTTTAACTGACAAGAACTGTAAACAATGTGTTGGAGAAGCTCGCGATTGAACGATATAGCCTGGTCAATTGCTCTTCGCCACTGCTACTGCTCGACAACGAACGATCACACACTTCACAGCAAACAGTGGCAATGTTGCAGTAGTTAAGACTGGAGATTCTTCGTCATTTACCGCCCTTACTAGACCTTGCTCCAATACACTTAAACTTTTTGTTGGAATTGGGTTATTATTTTATTGCGAAAAATATGAACTCTGAAGAGGCAGTGAAAAGCGTCTTTAAAGCATTCTTTGATTTCTGTCCACGATAGTTCTAAAACAGCCCATCAATTTCGCAAAACAGGTAATAGAGTATTCTTTATTTGTGTCTACTCTTTATTGGGAAATTTCACAATGGGCTGGTTTATTCTTATACGAACATCTCTTACAATCAACTGTACTATGAAGTGTTTATTTGTTTGTGTGTGTGTGACATGTGTCTAAGTATGTGTTGTTGTTATTGCATTCAATCGACATAAATGAAATATAATTTCGTTAAATTTATCCCAACAGAAAATAGTTACCAAGCCAGGAGTCGAACCCGGTAACTTGCAATGTAAGACCAGGCAACCTAACCACTATGCCACCGGGTAATGTTAATATTTCGATTTCAGTCAAATTTCGGTCAATATTTTGATTAATTAAATATACAGGGTGGGTTTTTAGTTAGAGGCATCCTTGAAGTAGGTGAATCAATAGGTACGAGCAGGTAAGCAACTTTTAATTAAAAAAAAGGGAAAACAATGCTTATTTACACGTACTGATTCACCCCCCTTCAATGATGCCAGTAACTTAAAACTAACGGTGCATAGTTTTCATCCAATTGATCTTAAATTTCCTTTGTCGAACGGCAACCTTATAGGTGAAGACTCAGTACTCACTTTAAGTAGCCACTTTTTTGGATTTGGCAATTGTTGATACTAATTAACACATGTCAGCGATGGTTTACAATTCTACTGAGTTTTATAGTAACAGTCTTCATACCTAATTAATGTTATTTATTTTCAGAGGTTTACCTAAACGGCGATGCCGCGATGCCGCGACGTGACGGCCCCGGGCAAATTCAGTTTGACAGCCCGCGCAAATTTTTGAATGATTATTTCAAAACAAGAAAATGGCAGCTAAGCCGCGGGCTACCACACCGTCCCCACTCTCTATAGACTAAGGATCCATAATCTGTTTTCGATTCAGCATTTTCAACAAGAAAGTAGAAAACATTCTCTCTGATATAGAAGCATTGGCGATACTGTCTAATGTAATAACATTGCTGATTTTATTCAAGTGCTGATTTTACTATTTTATAAAAAATAAATCATTTATTCTGATTTGACCTCAATCACTGGCATTTTAATTTACTATTCTTCATGTTAAGTACTTCAGTTTAATATATTTTTTGCATTTTTATTCTTTCCTCCAAAAATTATTTAATGATTATTTAAAATTTCCAATGTAATTATAGTAAATTCATTGAGATATATGACATACTTATAAATACATATTACCTTAGTACAGGTCCCACCATAGTTAGGTGACATTACCACTGAACTATGCGATTTATTCATTTCCTGGTATGGACTCGTACCTCGTACTCAAATTGAACGATCACGTAACATATTTGCGATAAATAAATAAATAGCAGAAGTCAATGGAAACTCCAATACTTTGCAATTCGTCTTTATTATGATTTCAATGGCCAAACTAGATTATGATTTTATATTAACGGAACCTAGTAAGCTACAGTTCCAAATTAAAAAAATGCTGTCTTTACCATGTTTCATATATTGAAATTATGTATACACCATGTCCTACATTTAAAACAAAAACTGAAGCCTGGCTGGTCTGAAAACGGTAATATTACAACAAATTTTGTTGTAAGATTTTCATTACAAATATATTTCGCAAAATATAGGTATTATAGGACAAAGTGCCTTTACAACTTATTACAAAGACAGCGCTGACAAGTTTGACGTGTTCTCTTTCTAGTATATTCAGCTGCGTAGTGCGCGGAAGAGACAAATAGATTCCGTGTATATGCCGGCGTCGCTTCATCGACTGCTTAGTTAGTAACAGTGCCAATTTATCCCCAAATCGATTGAAATGTATGATGCCTATAACATCATATCAGAACGCCTATAGAATCAAGTCATATTTCAAGTTTGACCCCTTTTGCCAGTATTCGGCAAAAAGAAATAGCTTAGCCCCCTATTAACCAGTCAAGTTAGCACGTAAAAGGTGTTGCTCAGGCGCTTATTGGTCGGGTTTCGTACGTGACACCCGCCCAATATAGCTAAAGAGCTCCTAAAATTCATATACTTGGGTCTGGGTGATGATGATGTCCTCCTCATCGTGATCCGACGACGGCGACCTATTGGTTGACAGGACATTACTTCTTCGAAGATGCGCGCGGATGTGACTCGTTAAGCCCAGTTTGTTTTTAAACGTCCGGTTACAACGACTACAGTAGAGTTCACCGCAGTTGTTGTACGTGTATGTGTAGGTGGGCTTTGGACGAGTTTTGCATTGTTAGCGGTTAGAGTCGAGGTTCTAAAGCCGGGCTTCCTCGAACTCTTCTACTTTTGTGGTAACCGTGGGTCTGGGTGCTATTATACGCTCACAGTATTTTATATTCCTACCATGAAACAGACCTTGATGAATAGATAGTACTATGTTCCTAACGATTCTACAGACCAATCTTCAAGAAGAGTTCTTTATCCTGTTTTAAGTCGGTTGATAAATATCTCAAAGCATAGCAATCACCTTATTTACGAAAGCGCTTATTTTCGAGTTCTCCATATACAGAGATTTGTTGGCATCAATAATAACCGTTTTTTAAGAAACTTATTTTACCCTATCCAGGGAATCAATGATATAGTTAGCTGTAAATGAAAGGGATTGTAGTCAAGGATCATGTTTTTAATGTAGATCGTAATCAATATCGCCGGTACAATCACTTTCATTGTGGCTGTGGCAATTATCGACCAGAGCAGATGTCTTTTAATATTACGCTTTATATATTTATAAGCTATTTTTATTTATTTGTTGTGTGGGGCTTTTCTAAGGTCTTTATGAGCCTTGTAACACTGCGACCATTGCTGATCTATAGGTTTCGTCACCTACTATAGTTCTGCGCTAAGCCTCGTGTCATTTAAGAACCGCAAAAGGCTTTTGGCTTTAGATTGTTTCACTTCCTCAGGTTGAAGGTAATGACCACCCAATTGGATGTATCTTTTACGCATCAGCGGGCCAGAGGAGTTTCCTCTGCCCCTTGACAGAACCTGCACATGTTTGTGTCTCGAAGCTTGAGGTTGTACTTATACGCGATTTCATATTGCTTCCTAATCAATTAATTAGTTGCTAATTAATCCTATTGTTTTTAAACAAATCTCGAAAGATTAGAATCACGGTTTTCTAAAAAAGTATGTATAACTCGCAAAAAAAAAATATATACTTATGATTCTCTTTTTCCAAATAAAATCTACTTTTATTTAAAGAGAAAAAAATAAATAAGCCATAAAACCGTGACATATTTACATGTTGACTATATTTAGCTTTTGGGTTTGCTAATAAGAAAACATTGTCCGTATCAGACACAGACAGAGTCCGTCTATTTCTTTTTGGTAGTAAAAAAGCGAGACGTTTAGAAAGGCATTTTATAAACAGAGACTAAACATATGTCCAAAATTATCACAACTGAATAAGACTCGATTAAAATCTACATTAATTCTAATACATTATTTCATTCGTGAATTTAATATTGTCTATGATGGACAATTCTAAAATAAAAAAAACATCAGTAGGAATCATGCGTGTTGCATTTTACAATTACCTTAAACGAATGCAGCTATTTGGAGTCCGCATGAAGATACATATACCCTCATGATATAAAAGGTATAGTTTTTTGTACTTCAATTAGTACGAATATTATCTATTTTTGTATCCAACTGCATTTATCACGGGCATGTTGGCTATAATTATCTCTGTATCACAAGACAAATGCTGACCATGTCATATGTTTTTTAATTTAATTCGTAGTAAAACTGATAACCCTAGTTCTCCTCTTCGTGCTCGATCGCACCATATTTTCGTGGAGCCGTTCTCGCTCACTAATATTACGAAGTGGAACTTATTGGCGCGTGTTTTGCGGCGCTTAAATGAAATACACTCAATGGCATCAGATTTTGTAATTTTTACCGCCAATCCTCATTCGGCAGGCAATTAATTATTTATTTTTACATGATAGCTATTATTATTATAAGTGACATTCTATTTGTATAATTACGTTGATATTTTTATTTATTTTACTTTTCAATGCATTTGTTTTATTGTAATGTTGATTACTAATAAGCGAATAAACAAATAAATAAGTAATTACTCCCCAGCTAAGAAAACCTCTCTCTCTTCAGCCGGTCTCTTCAGAAGAGGAAGTACTTGCTGGTATATCACACAATCGCTGAATAGGGTAATATAGAATATCACTAGACAGCCATGTAAGCACACTATTCACAGGTGGTTCCAAAATATAAACACAACATAAACCTCGTATAAAGCAAATAATATTCTATCGGAACTCTTTCATCACTAAAAGAAACCTCACTGTCAAACCACTTGCTGTCTTCGAAGCCCCGCACAGTATTTGTTGTCTGTGAGGGGTTCTGATTTCAGTGATCCCGCGCACGCACGCAACCTGTCATTTTCTCCATCGTCCACCCCCACCCTCCCTCTCACCCTCTTCCCCCACCACCACAATCACCCTTACTTTCCTCATATTCTTCCCACCTCGACACGTCAATGCTGCGGAAGCCTCGATGTAACGAATGACAGATCATTTTGCCCAAATTAGAATTGACATACTAGTATGTGGGAGAGTAAGGTGGGGCTTTACTTATGTTTTGGGGGAATTTCTGCACTTTCTTTTAAAATATAACAATAACAGACGTTTCGTAGTATTACTGATCAGTTATACGTTTGCGGAGTACTATGCAGTAGCGGTGGAATAAACTTACAAATAATAAAATAACTTAAGTTATAATTTAACGGAGTCCAATAAGACGAAATTGGGCGTGGCCGAATAAGCGGCAATTTAACTGCCGTAAAAATAGTTTTTTTGTACACTTGATAGGATATTGAACGTCTAGTCAATTAATCCGCTTTTTGTTTGTACACAAATTTAATGTAGATATACACTAAAGAATTTTCCACTCATTCATTTATTTCAATCATTCGATTCTGTTATTGTATACGGTATATATGAGAGACAAATTTTAATAAGCTTCGGTATTTTGAAAAAGTCTCATTGGGTGGTTAATTAGTAAAGGAAGAACGGAAACTGAAAGTATTACCATGACATTTAAAAAATAGCAACACATTTACACACACACACAATTTACATACCCTCACATATCTAACAATATTAATTGCCCATTTGTAAACAAGAGTGATTTCAGCTTTTAATTTTTATAACATAATATTTTGTATAATTATTTTCCACTGTTAAATTATTATTCTGATTTTTATTGAATATTTTTTTTTATTTCATTCTACTTTATATATTTTTATAATTCATTATAACAATTTATTAACATATTTTCATGAAACTAATGCTTAAATTTAAAATAATGCCATTTAAATTGGCGTTTTCTTCGTAACAGTCACTGCCTAGTTAGGAGTAACGCAAAATCATTGTGTAAAAATATTTTCTAAATATGTTTTTGTAAATAAATAATTAAAAATAAAAAAATAATATGCAACATAGACCATCTTGAGAGATTGTATGGTTATAAATGGTATACAAATTCACAGTACGAACCCAAGAGTTCTGTAGGCACGACCCAACATCGTATGAATATGATTCTCGAATAGCATCTTATGGTCGAGTATCACTACTATATCGCGACAGTTCTTCACTTCCTATATTGGATCCATGGCGATTATGTAGTAAAATTTACCAAAGTTCTTTTTTAATAGAATGTAACCTGTGCCATTTACTGGCATTACGAGTGAGTTTAATTTGTCACTCCAAGTATGGTATCCTCGTGTCCCTGAACTGGTAACTGTTATCTGATATATTACTCAGCTTCTTAATTATTAGGTACGAAGGGAGTCACATAAATATGTCATTTTGAATGCTCAATAAATCATTGATTAATGCTCCGCAAAATGATTTATTGTGAGAACAAGGAAACGGCCACCCAATCGTGTAATTTGACGACTTACGACTTTTCTTTTGGACATTTATCATATCTTAAAAAAAAAAAAGAATGTGTCTCATCAACTAATTTTATTTTATTTATTTCTTTTATTTATTTTATTACTTTAACAATTCATTTACAATGCATAAGTATCACTAATAATCATATAAATAAAAAAAATATATAATTTAAATGATCATGAGCATTAGCATGTATTTACTGCTGCTGCCAAACTAAGTGCCAAGACTTGTTCCAGGGCAGCTAACTCTCTAGTTATTAGTTCACATATATTCAGCAATTTGAAAAATAAAAAGGAAAAAAGTATATATATATATATATATGTATATATATATATATATATATATATATATATATATATATATATATATATATATATATATATATATATATATATATATATATATATATATATATATATATATATATATATATATATATATATATATATATATATATATATATATATATATATATATATATATATATATATATATATATATATATATATATATATATATATATATATATATATATATATATATATATATATATATATATATATATATATATATATATATATATATATATATATTGAAATATTTGATAGTTTTGTGTATATATTCTTTTTAGAATTGATCAATAAGATGATTATAAAGTAAATAATTATAAAAGCCACTTACATCGTGACGAAGGATTCCCTTGATCGGATTCGGGAATGCTTTAGGTGTTAACGAGAATGATGAATGCCTCTCACTTGCGGAAAGAGGAGTACTCCTCTTTCCGCAAGTGAGAGGCATTCATCATTCTCGTTAACACCTAAAGCATTCCCGAATCCGATCAAGGGAATCCTTCGTCACGATGTAAGTGGCTTTTATAATTATTTACTTTATAATCATCTTATTGATCAATTCTAAAAAGAATATATATATATATATATATATATATATATATATATATATATATATATATATATATATATATATATATATATATATATATATATATATATATATATATATATATATATATATATATATATATATATATATATATATATATATATATATATATATATATATATATATATATATATATATATATATATATATATATATATATATATATATATATATATATATATATATATATATATATATATATTTTCAAATTGAAATTATGTTTATCACTAAATAAATGAAATGATAAAGTAATGAAAGGGCACTTATCTGGTCTGTGGCGACCAGGAGCGACTCCACGCCTTTTTCGTTTTCTCTTCTTTCAGTATTTGCGGTTTCTTACTGTGGTATTCGAACCTTTCTACTTTATCCTACAGCAGCAACACAACAATGCGAAAGACGAGAATGAATGCTGGAAAATAATAGGCGATTAGTGTTTCTTAAATATTAATGATTTTTATAAAATGTATATCAATATTTCGGCTCAGCCGTCGTCAATATATATGACATTTCTGAAATCGAACAATTCGTTGAAAATTTAAATTCAAGGAATCGAACAAAAAGAAATGGATTAATAATATTTTACACGATTTAGTAAAGGTACCATAACCAACCGTGCAAAACGTTATTTTAAAATGAATGATTATAAATTAAAAGAAAAAGCATTTGATGATTATGATAATATGATAAACCTTATTAATTTTGCCTATTGAGACCGGAACCTTTGCAAGCGCCTAAAATATAAATATAAGCCAATTCCCAAGATTTGACGTCCCTTTCTTTTGCATTATCCCCAAGGCATTTTATTATTTTAACTTTAAAACATTGATCAAAAGATAAATTATGCGCCCTGGCATGCAAAGATATTGGGAGTTGGCTTGCATTTCCTACACTAGCCCTATGATTATTTAGTCTAATATTAAGTGGTGTTGTTGTTTCACCGATATAAAAGGCATCACAAGTCCTGCACAGAAGTTGATATACTATATTTTTTGAAATACAACTGCAATGAAAGGGAACCCTGTAACTATTAGTAGTATTTGGACTGGTAAAAAAAGGACTTAGATCTAACAGAGGACAAGTTTTACAACGTGGACGACCACAAGGTTGAAGCCCAAAAGTATTATTACCAATAGAGAAATTTTGATTATTTTTTGTTTTGTTTAATATTGATCTAATATTAGGTGGTCTGCGGAAAGATAAAATTGGCGGTGAATCTAAGAGATCCTTAGTGGATGCATCATTAGAAATGATGGGGAATAAATCAGATAATATATCTCGCAGTTTCTCAGCACCAGGAAAATAAGTGGTGCTAAGAAAGATTTTATTATTATTATTATTTTTATTTGAAGAAATTTTAGGTTTTGGTATATATTTTACTTCAGAGTTTAGAATATGTTTATCCAATAGAGGAGCAGGGTATTTTCTTTCAAGAAGAGATTGCTTTAGATTATTGAGATATTTATCTAAATTTTCTTTGTTGTTAACTAAACGGTGTCCGCGAATGGACATTGAATAGGGAATGGATCTCTTGGTGTGAAATGGATGACAGCTATCAAAGTGTAAATACTGTTCTTTATTTGTAGGTTTTATATGAATCGCGGTTTTAATTTTACCTTCGGAAATTGTTAAATCAACATCTAAGAAAGTAATTTGTGATTTAGAAATGGTATGAGTGAAATTCAAAGGGCCAAAATTATTTAGGTCGTCAAGAAAGGTTGTTAGAGTAGTTTGTCCGTGTGGCCAAATCATTACTATGTCGTCAATAAATCTATACCATAATATGGGTTTTAAATTTTGCGTTTGAAGAAAATTTTGCTCGAATAATCCCATGAAAAGGTTGGCATACGAAGGTGCCATTCGCGTGCCCATAGCAGTCCCTTTAATTTGAAGATAAAATTCATCTTCAAAGGAGAAAGCATTACACGTTAAGACAAACTCGGCTAATTTGCAAAGAAAATCCGTAGAAGGTATTTGAGGATGAGGTCTCTCATCAAGAAAATAAGAAATGGCTTCCAATCCTAAATTATGAGGAATATTGGTATACAGGGATATGGCGTCAATAGTAACAAATAATAGGTCGTCTGACTTTGGAATTACAGTATTCTTTAAAATATCAATAAAATGATAGCTGTCTTTGATATGAGAATTTAGATTTTTCACAAAAGGTTGTAAAAAATAATCTACAAAAGCCGAAATTCTTTCTGTCGGAGAGTTAAAGCTTGCGACTATTGGTCGTCCAGGATTATTAGGCTTGTGAATTTTAGGTAATAGGTAAAAATTTGGAGTTCTGATAGGATCAGGAATTAAAGTTTTAACATCTTCGTCTGATAATTTTTCATTTGATTTATTTTGTTCAATATATTTTTTTATTTTCACTGCTAAATTTTTGTTTGGATCTCTAGATAGTTTTTTATAGAAAGTTTCATCTCTAAGTTGTCTCAAGCCTTCAGTAACATAGTCAGTTTTGTTAAGTATGACAGTAGTGGAACCTTTATCAGCCGGCAAAATGACGATGCTGGTATCCTTGCTAAGACTCTCAAGAGCTGCACGTTCATCTACTGACAAGTTTGATGTTGGCTTGAGGCTATTTAGAAAAGATGGCTGTGTTACTTTGTTTAATAAAATAGTAATAAAATTTTCTACCGGATGATTTTTTGGTAATGGAGGGGGTTCTTTATTGGAGTGTGGACGAAATTGAGCTAGTGCATTGTGTAATTTAATATTATTATTGTTATTCTTTTGATTTGAATGCCAAAATTCGCGCCATCTTAAATTACGACAAAATTTAACAACATCATTACCAAAACTAAAATCGTTCACATTTTGAGTCGGTGTGAAATTTAGACCTTTAGCTAATACTAAATATTCATTGTGGTTAATTACTTTGGATGACAAGTTTTTAACAGCATTTTTTTCTCTAGGAGATGGACCTTGTATATTATTAGAATATGATACTGATGGTGTTATACTGTTATTAATTTGGTTTACTAATGTGGCACGTATTGGTACGGAATCTGATACTAATGGAAATATATTGTTAGTAATTTGGTTTACTGATAGGGTGTGCATCGGAGAGGAAAGAGTACCTTGGTGAACTGCTGGGATAACATTTTGAAGTGAATTTGAATTCCTTGTTTTGTTAACATTGGAATGACTGTAATTTGAAATGGAAACTGGATTCAAAATGTTTCGTGTATTGTTACTTGGGATAATGCAAATTTTCTGAAAGTTCTTTAGTAAATTAAGGAACTTTTTATCGTGTTTTAATCTAATATTTCGTAAATCTGTTACAGAATTGTTAACTATTTTATGAGCTTCTTGAAATAAGAAAGGAGAATGTGTTGTTATCATGTTAACATAAAAACACAGTGAGTTTAAATGTTTATCAACTAAAATTTGATATTCATTTCGCAAAACAGACGTAATTTCCATTGAATACCTTAAACGGATTGCGGTGAAATCATATTGAATTTCTGTACTAATTGCTGCGAAAGGAAATTTTGGTAATAACCC
>OX155955.1:20266547-20280488 GCA_944548615.1 Micropterix aruncella | reverse complement strand
TATAATATATATATATATATATATATATATATATATATATATATATATATATATATATATATATATATATATATATATATATATATATATATATATATATATATATATATATATATATATATATATATATATATATATATATATATATATATATATATATATATATATATATATATATATATATATATATATATATATATATATATATATGTATATATATATATATATATATATATATATACATATATATATATATATATATATATATATATATATATATATATATATATATATATATATATATATATATATATATATATATATATATATATATATATATATATATATATATATATATATATATATATATATATATATATATATATATATATATATATATATATATATATATATATAGATATAGATATATATATATATATATATATATATTACCGTCACCATTACAAATTATAACTAATAATCGATAACACACAATCACAATAGGAAATATTTAAAATAAAACACAAAAAATAAATAATCGTGTTATTAAAATAAAAATAAAATAAAATAATATCACACATTAATTACCAAAATTAATGAATAAGTAATAGTAATAATAAAAAAGTCAATAAAAATAATAATAATCATAATAATAATTGTCAAGGATAAGATTTAATGATGGGAACTGTGTATTAATTTGTGGATATTTTGCCTGGCGCCATGTTTTAGCCAGGAATCAATTTTGGCTTTAAAAGAAGAATAAGATAGACATACATTTTTAAATCTTCATCTAGCATATTAAAGATCATGGGGGCTATGTACACAAAATGCGTCTGCCCAAAAGTGGTCTGCATTCGAGGGACGTCGAAATGGGCGTATAGTTCGAGATTGGGCGTGCAGATTGTTTGCTGAGTCCTTATTGCGTATTCTCTAAATAGGAAAACTACCGCCACGAACCATAGCAGAAAAATGGATAGCGAACCCATGGAAGACCAAATATTTGTACTAACAAAACCGTATAATACAGAATTAAATAAGATTAATGTTATCTTAAATCCACTCGATTTAAAATTACAGACAAATTCCACTTCAAATACTACAGTGCCTATCTGAAAAGACACATTGTATTATTTACAACACAGCAATATAATTATTATATTCTTATGCCACGTTAAATAGCCACAATCTAATTTATTATTTACATTATGTCTGCATCCTGCGATAAGTATACATTTTATATTTTTAAATTTCATAGCTTGGATAATTTACGACATTGTTAATATCGTAAATTATGTGAGATTTTCTCGAGTTGGTTATTATTTTAAATTTTATCAATTTGCAAGTAGGTCGCACGCCACATAATGTTCTATAATAAATAATGACATTAAGTTATTTAATTAACATTAATGACTTAAAAAACGGGGTAATTTATGATATTCGATGGCCTAAATATCGTAGAATAGAGTAATTTATTAGTAATTCTGGAAAAAAATGAGTGGGTACCTACTTAATTATGTCTTTAGTGATATGTTTACCGGTGGGGCCGTTATGGTAAACATCTTAAATTTCAGTTTCTCGTTTAAACTGTACGAAATGCTCCTTTTTATAGGATTTTTCAGGCTGATTCTGTTCATTCGTCAGATGAATTTTACAGACATGTGCCTGTCCAGGATCCAGGATATTTTAATAATAATAATAATAAACTCTTTATTTGCACTTAATTGTTATACAAAAAGGCGAGCTTATTGCCACATGGCAATGTCTTACAACTAACCTAAACACAGTGGTTTATTGCGCGCATTGTGAAAATAAAGATTATTACATAATATACAGACCGTCTGCATAACATACAGACAACTGGAAAGATTTAAAACTAATAATGCCCGAGGAGAGGAAATTAGGAGAGGAAGAAGAGAGAAAGGGAAGAACTGGTTACTTCTTAGAAAGGTAGAAATCCGGTGAGTCTTAAACGATAGTAAAGAAGGCGAGTTTCGTATGTTTGCTGGGAGACCTTTCCAGAGTCTTGCACCATGGACACAGAAAGAATAGGAATAGAAATCGCTATTATGACTCGGAATTTTTGTAAACTGTCAGAGGCTGACCGAAGTACGAGACCGTGGGAACTTAGTGGTTCAAAAAGCTCGTGGAGATAGTATGGTGTTAATTGGGAGAGTACACGATATAGGAGAGCAAGTATATGAACATTTCTTATTTGGCGTACTGGCAACCACTTTAACTGTGCCCTTATATTTGAGGCTCGTTAGTGATTCTGAATGATGTTTATGTATTATGTCTAGTAACTACTTTCATTCAAGGTATCTTTCTGTGATTCTGCTATTATTACATTATTTCTTTTGTTTCTTCTCCAAAGATCATGCAATTTATTTCCATTTCCCCTCTTCCTCCGTGTTTTAGGACGTGTGTTATTTTTAATATTCCTAAAAATAATCTGTGGCGTTACTTCTTCTCAGCTGCCAGTAGCTCTTCGCCTTTATTTGTAAACTAGCAGCATCTCGATTTATGTATTACTCAATAGGGCTAGGTGTAGCATCATCTCTAACCTAAACCAAGACGCCAATATACCTTTCTTTTTTTTCAAGAGTTAAGTTTTTAAAAACGTTGATTACCAATAGTGTAGCCATGGCATTTTAAACTCTTAACGGAATCATATTATAAAAAGATTCAGGAATTCGAATACAGGGTGTAATGAAGGATGCCAAAATATCGTGGGCGGATTAGTACTCCAAAAATGGGACACTTCGGCTACGTTATGAGAGGGAGTAAATACTACATTTTACAATATATTATCCAGGTTGGCGAAGCACGATGATGACTAGCAAGACGCTGAATATATATATATATATATATATATATATATATATATATATATATATATATATATATATATATATATATATATATATATATATATATATATATATATATATATATATATATATATATATATATATATATATATATATATATATATATATATATATATATATATATATATATATATATATATATATATATATATATATATATATATATATATATATATATATATATATGCTGAAGAATTTTATATAATGGTCTGGAAGGAGCATGAATTATTTGTTCCAGGCAGCTACATCTAAAGTCGAGATAACGATCATGATATACGACCTCTGAAGAAGAAAAGGTTCCTAGCCCATTGTTCTTTTTCTACATGAGCCGCATGCTAGAATTCCATATATTTAGGATAATAGCCATATACCCAAATCGCAGAGTCCATTTACCAAACATAATAAATTCCTTAGTTCGTGGATCACGTACACTAAGTTTCCAATAAGATTGGAATTTATTTCTAGGCCCCAGTTTGGGCATATTTTTTTTAAATGTTTTTTATAAGTTTTTTTTTATTTATCCATATATTTCGATACATGTATTCCATAATGTACTCAATCAGACCTTTCATTTGACATTAAACACGATATATTTATGTGATTTATTGAAATTTGGATATTTGGACATTTAGGCAACTACTTACTTACTTGATATAAGGACCAGTACTCTATGAAACTCGGGATGGCGACTCTAACGACACCAGACTCTTCTAAATCAGATCAAGCGTTTAAAGTATGGTGGAATAAAGAAACGGAAAACATACATAGATGAAGCCTTAAAACATTACACTCCTTTTTGCCGGTCAGTCGTGTTAAAAGGGCTGTTTGCGGTATGCATATCAATATTAATAATAGATAGGAGGTTTAAAGTGGTCTTTTAAGTCCTTCTTTTTTTTCACCTAATTTTGAGACACGATTATGGGGCACGTGGACGTGGACACATGGATTAATTTTGAGACACGTACTTTAAATAGCTACCTAAACCTACCGTTTGCAAAGTTACTTGTTTTTAAACCTCGCATTTGCAAAGTTACTTGTTTTTAAACCTACCGTTTGTAAAGTTACTTGTTTTTAAACATACCGTTTGCAAAGTACCTTGTTATTAAACCTACCGTTTGCAAAATTACTCATGATGGCAATCCAGTACTGAGGGAAGATCCTAAATAAACTTCTTGAAACGGCAAAAGCGATAAACCTTATTTCACTGTCTGCGATGTTTAGTCAGTCGTTAGTCAGTGGTGGAATCGATGACGGGAAATTTAAATAGCTAATTTAAATCAATGACCAAGGGTTTGAATTATAGAATGTTTCAGCTTCACTTAGACGAGATAATAGCTTCTTAATTGAATAGAATGTATTGGCAAAATTTCATGGCAGAATTTCATGTTGTTGGTCATAGACAAACTTGTAAGGTCAAAATCTAGATAATAACAAAAAAGGATAAAACGAATTTACCAGGTGAAGCTTATAGCACCCGACGATTAATCAATGTTGCAACCGCCGTTCTCCAGGGTGGACTGACTTACTGTCAATTGTTATCCGTTGTTCTACGGGTTCGCGGCAAACTGCTGCTGTTACTTCTCAAATTATAACGGTGGAGGGCGGCTGGTTCGACGCTCGCGAATTTCGGAAATCCGCCGTGCGCACAATACTCACTATATCTTGTGTTACGTCTTTGAGCTCGGTGTTGGGGATTGAAAAAATGTTAAGAAGAGGTTTCCACGAAGTAAAGAGTCTGTAACCGTCGTCTCCATTAAAGTTCGGAGTTCTTCTTATTTCAATGGTGAAGAAAACATGCGGGGGAAGTAAAATTGTTGATTGAATAGCACAATGAGATATTGAAAATACACCCAAAGATTCGTTTCCTCTCCGTTATCCAAGATGTGTTGGAAGATCGCTGATTTTTTCCCCGCTGAACGTTTTTAGCTGCCGTGATATATTCTATCAGTCGAATAGCCGTAGGCCGCTTCAATGTTCAACTTACCCACAGATACATTCGATTGTATATACAATTCACACATGTAGTGTGCAGTTCTATTACATCCTTTGCTGGTCCTCGGAGATAGAGCTATATTTTTACGGTCGGTTTAAAGATAGTTTTTATGTCGAATTTATTTAGCAACTTACTTTTTCCATCGTATGAAATTCTGAATTTCTCGATAGTCCCGACTTTCATTTATCCACAAAAAATATCCTGGGTAACTCGAAACAATTAGACCCACAATCGTGTTGTCTCTATGTGATTTGTTATTGGAGTTTACTCCTTTAAAATCGATTTTATTTAAAGCCCTCGGTACTAACATTTGATGGGTAGTAAAATCGAACGTTAACAAAAAGCGGTATGTTTTTATAAATGAATTAGTGTTATTGCCATCTAAGCAGAATATTTCAAAATTAACTTTTCGTAACATAGTAATATACGTACCTGACAATAGATGGCAGCAAATGTATTATTATTCTTCAGAAACAATGTTAGTATCAGTAATATCAGTATTCAGTCTGCTATACAAATATCAACACTAAATTTCTAGCTTTAGTAGCTTAACAATTGAAATTACATTTTTATTGATATTGATATTTATACACTATATAGATATTATATACAGTTAAGTCAATAAAGGTATAACGTATTGTAAGATATGGAAGGAACTAGTTCAAGTAGTAATGAAAATAAAGATAGATGCTAGATCGTACGATATAAGAGATGCGTTTATTTAACCTCTGTCTATTTCAGGTAGGTATATTTAATGACAAACGCAATCAAAGAGTAAACTCCAGTCGCGCTTCGGAGCTGTTTTGTTCGTCCATAACCTATAATAGAGTCCGAATCGAGCAAAACCCTCCTTGCACACTCTTCCCTCTCCATTCTGGACGTTCTCTGAGCTCTCCGTCGACAGACAAACCGACACGTGGGTAATTTTCGCGTGTACGCTCGGCCGCCCCTTTGTGTATAATTTTAGTGGTCCGACGAATGCGCGAGTGTGGTGCAACCCAAGTGGTACTACACGTTGGTACGTGGACGCGGCGCGGCGCGGAATCCTAATGAGGCGCGTTCCCCGAACCGGGCGACCCAACGGCCACGCTAAATACATCACAGAGCGCGGCAAATTACACGGTCGACGCGGCGGAAATTATAGGCCCCTCGCCACTATTCGTCTCATTACCGCGCCGATACCGGCGGCACTCTAATAGACCCCAAATTGCCTTCCTAAAATCTGAAATTGTAAAGCGCCCGGCGAAATGTACAAAACCCACAGTCGACTGGTGCATTCGCAGACATAGAGCTTAGAAGGTCCAGACGCTCAATAGTGCCTTTTCTTTGCAAGAATGTAACTGATTGTGCTTGATCTTCACTGAGAAAAATATTGAATTGATTCTTATATTATCATTTTGTTACGGTTTTATACGATGCTTGAAGCGGATTCTCGGTGTCTCACTCCACAACCGACGTCGAAACGAGACTATTAGAGAAAGATGCGATCAACAAACACCGATCGAAGAAGAAATACTAAAACTTTAACTACCTACGATGGTTCGGCCATGTTTGCCGAATAAACGATATAATCGCTTGCCACGTAAACTCCTTTGGCGAGACCGTCCGACAGAATGGAGAATTCAGCGTTCAGCACCAAAGATAACCTGGCTAAAGAATATCGACGACGACTTAAAGAATCAACGGTTATAGGCTATCGAAGCTCGAGACGTCAACAAAAATCGTCAAGAATGAAAAGGCATCTTGAATGGAGTACGAGTTCCAGCGGCACCGACAGCAGCGGATTTGTTTTGGCTGCGAAGGCGACCCCCTCCCCAATCACCGGCTACGGAATGACTAAGAAGAAGATGACGGTTTTATATACGATAACGATATTTTAATCGTAATTTTGTTGAATTACAAGGAATTTTGTTGAAACTCCATTACTCGATTATATGTATCAACATTTTCCTTACAGTTAATATAAATCGGGTAGGTACATATAAATTACAATTTTTAACACATACTGAGATACAACCCAAGTAGCACAAATTGTCAATATAACGGTCACGGCAACGTTATCGCTACAGCTTTTAGTCACAAGAACTGGTCATATAGCAGTCCTATAAACGTTTATATAACGTCTATACCACCGGAGTAGGCGCATTTTATACGGCTTTTAGCTGAATAGTGGCTGAGAAGCGGGTATAATTGCTACCTTTGGTGGTATAAGAAAACTGAATAAGACCTTATAAAGCCAGCGTATATAACCAGCGGCTATAACAATACAATATAATATACAATACAATATATTAGGTGTCTCCAATTGATACTTTAATACAACTTCTAGTCGGGTAATGCCTTGAAATGATATAGAATGGTAACAAAAGGAAGCTGCATGATCATTTGCCGTCGCAAACATAGAATTCCTAATAGCTACTTAATATATTGTTTTGTATTGACTTTAAAATGATTGTATTGTAGTTTAATACACCAAATTATCTTGCGGACATTATTTCATCAACAAAATTAAGTAACATGTCTAACAAAATTTCAACGCGCTATCAAAATATTAATATTTTAACTCAATTTTAATTCAAAATTATGGTTTATACAGTATAATACATGAAACATATTTTTTTGTAAATTAATTTTATTTTTCGCAGTAAAATAGAACACTTGCTGGATATTGTTCACACACTTTGAAATAGGATTTACCTATACGACTTAAAATATAATACAAAAATTTCATAATACTTTATGACTTAAAATATAATACAAAAATTGTAGGTAATAAAGTATAAAGAAAAAAAGGCCGCTTTGCTTATATGGCATCTGCAACATTAATATAACCTTTATAAAAATATAAGCTGCTCAAGTGAGGTCCTAGTTACAACTTTACAGAAGTGTGCAGTAATTGATTTACTCTTTGTAAATCAATTACTGCACTTTTCAGTAAGACTATAAGCTGCATAAGGGTGGGTCTTGTAACCACTATAGAGCCTTTGGTGGAGTAAGGGTAATGTAGTAGAATTTGATTTTGTTATATAAAGGTTATTTATTCGACTACTATACAGCTGTTAGTTATAACATGGTTATAAATTAGTATGCTTTATAGCGATTATACCACCCTTATTCGACTAAAAGGCTTTATACGTCAAAATTATATGACTAAAATGTAATATAAGCCAAACTGCATTAAATGACACTTTTGCATAGGCTGAGAGTTAATCTGAACGCCTTTACATGACAAATCAGCTTAAAGCTATATTCGGCACTTCTTATATGGCTTTTGTGCTTGTTAGGAACATATATGCAAACTACAATTCAAATTGGCAAAGAAACTGCAAAAAGTATGAAAATATTGGATTTCAATGTTATATACACTGTTCAATCCATATTAGTGATAGATACTGGTTGAACTGAAAATAGTGTAATGAGCAAAAACAAACTCTCACTGTTTGGAAGCGCTGGTCGGTCATTTCAATTCGAGCCTCGGCTCGTTTTGTTCGTTCTGCGGCGCCGACCTCGTTTTTTACGCTTTTTTTTTGATATCCATCTTCGAAATTATAGAGTTGTTGCCAAGTTAATGGTCGGGTTGATTTTATATGACTGTTTAATGACCACGTGAGCGTTTTAAGTTAATTATTATTCCGTCGGTGGCGGCTCTTATCTTACCTTGTTTCGTTGAGTCTACAGAGCGACCGAGCCGGACGGCCTGGAAGGGACAGTGCAGGGGAATGAACTCATTAAATTATTGGCTGTCGCAGATATGAATTACGTGGCGAGTTTCTCAATTAGGTAGGAAAATGGAATACCAAGATGTTTAAAATGATGATGACTGATGTTATAAACATAAATATTAAATGATAAGACCTTTTTAAAAAATCGGTTGTGCAACCCCAAGACTTTCCCTTCAATTAATCAAGGAGTGATTTCATCTGAATATTGATTTAATAAATAAAATCGATAAGCGCCCTCTCTCGGCCGACGGATGATTTTAAGCTGGTCCGGGGCAAAGTTGATAATTCTGGCATGCTAGCGATGTTTTGTCTCTTTGTTCCGGATAACTATATTCGAGATCGGTCACATACTCTATTTGTGGAGCCGTCCTCGCGAACCAACTTAAGTTGATGGAGTCTTCTTACGCGTGCCTTGCGACACATAAATGCGCTATGTTCAAGAGCGTCAGACCTGGATATTTTTCTTATTTTTCTTCTGGATACATCTCTTCAAGGTATGGGCTTTGAACTACCTGTTTATGCTAGAATAAGATCGATTGTTTTTTATGTGTTCTGTAACTCTTACTATTTTTAATGCCTCAGCTTGCATATTTAGTGCTTTTTTATATTTATGTATATTACATATCAACGAATTGGTGTGTTCTGTAATGTTGATTTGTTAAATAAATAAACAAATAAAATACATAAATAAATATAGACTTGTTTAGCCTAAAATTCCGTTGCTTATTTTTTTGTAAGATCATTGTTAATGTTATTTTGACGAAACACAGGATGATACTGCATTATATTGATGGTAATATTACGGCCATTGACTAAGTGCCCAGAGAAAGATTTTCGTCATTTCATATTGACTATTGTATGTCACACAATGGCCCGATGTTCCCCAACTTTGATGACTCTGCCAAAGCCATAAATAGTCCAGTCAAATTAGGGTTTCACCTTGGAATGGGAGATAATAAGCTGGAAACTTGTATACACCTTCATTTTGGCGTTCTATAAGTTGTCTCAAAAGTCTCATAAAATCTCGTGTCTGCGTCGTAAGTTATTCAAGGTCAAGGGTCACAAAAATCGGTTTTTCGCGATTATATAGGTTTCTTTAGGTCTAATGGTGTTAACATCTATGATAAAAATTATAGAGAATTGTTACAAATTTTGTCAATTCGTGACAAATTTTGTACCAAACATTTTTTCATGCGCTCAACCGTTTTTGAGATAGAGGGCGGAGGGCGGATAGCGCGCAGCGCTCAGCCATACATACTGTGATGCAATGTCAACTGTGAATCTCGGTGAATAATACTCTGTATAAAGTTGTTAAATCATTTAAATATCATTAGCAATCAATAATTTGACTTTTGAGACAACTTATAGAACGCCGAAATAAAGGTGTATACGAGTTTCCAGGTTATTATCTCTCATTCCGAGATTTACCCCCTTTTTTTTTGCTAAAGATAGGCATATCATAAAACAAAAGACGCGTGCTCCCTCAGAATATGTGTATACGTTGACAGTCATCATTTGACAGTTTAGTTTCTTTTTTACACAACTGCCCGACAAAAGAAGTATAATTAGTTCAGGGCCCATTTATGTATGTTTTCCGTTTTTTTTATTCCACCATAACTTCTAAACGCTTGAACCGATTTAAAAGTGTGTGCTATTGTTAGAATGATTATGTCATCCCGACTGTCATAGGGTACTTAACTCTCCAAATATCAAGTAAGTAGTTGTCTAAATGTCCAAATGTCGATAAATTAACATAAATATATAGTATTTAGTGTCAAACGTAAGGTCTGATTAAGTACATTCCAAATATATATATTATGTATATATATGGATACATACTTAAAAAAAATATATTTCATTAAAAAACAGTTATAAAAATAATTATAAATACAATAGTCGACTTTCTGTAAAAGGAGTCGTGTGTTTTATTCTTTTTAATATTTTTACTTGTTACTAAATACAATAATTCAAATTCGCTAGTAGAATTATGAAAAAACGGCGGTGTTAATTTATCATACCATATCTACGAGTCTTTTATAATCAAACTAAGATTAGGAGTATGACAATCCATTCAACTTTCAACCAGGGAAGTGTACGAACAGCACCAGGCGTCGGCCACAGTGCATGCCTCTGGTGTGGTCGCTCATCGGCTGCGTCGCTGCATAATGTGCCCGCGTCCGCATCCTCTTTAAAATAAGACTATAATTATAAGTTACATGGCCCGTCCCGTCCACGGTAGCCATGAACTTTAATTACACGTTTCGGTCGCTCTTATCTCGCCCGTGGCCGCTGATCGCGAGGTGCCGCATTAATAAAATAAATTATATACAGATAACGAGGTTACATATCCTACTCCGATATTTGTTACATTGGATAAGTAATGCTTACTTGCGTAAGCAAGGTAATGCGTTTCCCTATACCGCATCTCTGTTTATATGACAACTATGTAGAACAACATTACGACATAAATAACGATGTGCGCATTTTGGCCGTTTACCATTTCGATTCGCTTGCTTTGGGAGCCGTTGATTGACTCTTGCACAAGTTTCTGTTTCGGAAAGTATGGTTTAATAAACTAAACAATCAATACGCTATTGCTAAGGCGAAATATTTCCTTCCGCTGGTATAGGGCTAAGTGCCCGTTTGGCTGTTTCCTGCTGGGGCCGTTTGCATTGCTCGTTTTTCTGTCCATTTATTTTGCTGTCTATTCTAATCTGCTTTAATGCCTCGCTGCTTTCCATTTCATAGCTCCCTACTGACTCCATATTCATCTTCCTAAAATTAATTTAAGTTAACTATCCACGAAAAACCTATGTAAAATACCACGTAGCGATATTTGCTTGTTTTACGTTGCAGGCCTGAATAACAACATATTTTTAATAATAAATCCTCTACGTGGGTTTAAAATCCTTACATAGGTTTTAATACCAGTATTCAGAAATTACTTAATGGTTGAACTATCATATAGTTCGTTGGCATTCGTTGCCAATTCATTGGACCCAATGATTTAATAGTTATTTTATTACATCGTCTTACATACTTGGTCAAAACTGTGAGGTTCGAGATTTAGGCTTTTTGGACCCCAAGAATAATCTTTTCCCTAAACCAAAAATCTCAAAACCCCCGCAGCATGTTAAATTTATAATTTCTCTATTCTAAACACATACTAGATTGCTTGTAGAAGCCACATACCACGTATTTTCTAATTTGTATTTATCAGTTATATGTTTTGAAACGTATTTATTTGTAAGTTTCGAACTGTCAGTAACCGAATCCTTTTTAATCGATTTGAAAATAATATTTAAGTTTTTTGCAGAAATTTCGGCAAATAAGTATTTTTCTTGTTGCACGTATATTTTCTTCTTACTCGTCGTGTCCGATACAGAACGACCATGATTGTAACCCGCCTCCATTTTTATAAGGCTTTATACGATTCGGCTGTTTCATATAAATAGTATTTCTCAAAAGAATAGGTTGGCAGTTTTCACTTAGCTTCCAAACCGCAGTTATAACACAGTGCCTATGAAATCGACTGATGCACTCCATAGTCATTCTAGAACTAATGCTTCCAATCTTTAGTAAGCATTTCGCTTCTAGAATTATGATTTTACTAGAATAATTTAAATATAATTTATTACCTTTAAAATAAACTATATATAGTTTTATCCAAATGGCCAAGTACCTACCTACCTCCTCAGCTATGTCACAGGCAGCTTGTTTGCAGGACTTGCCTTAATTTTGTTAAAATAAATATAATTAACAACAATTATTAAAAAAATACGTATCTACAAATTGGAACACCGTTTTTGATAAGCAACCAAATTTTAAAAAAAACATTATTTAAAACATTCATTATAAAATGTGCAATCATGATATTAAAAGGCAATATTATTAAAATAAACTGAATGACCATAATATGTGAATAATAATTAATAGAAATAAAAGGATCAAAAAATATTGTACTTATTAGAAATACACTTAAGACTAAAATACAAGATTAAAACATTCGCGATAAAAACCTTATATCATCATAATCAAATATCAAGACTATAGTAATTATCCATATATTTTACCCGTAATTATTCGTAATATTGTATAATTAATAATATAACATAAAATTAATCACTGTAATTACAGAAAAAATATTTTTTCACTGATGATGTGTATTTAATGACATCATGAACGTGGTTTTAAATGTGATACTATTCAAGACTGTGATACTATTTAATTTGACTTGCTAATTGAGAAGCTAACTGCCCAAGATAAGTTTTAGTGTAATTTTAGTTACTTCGCTGCGAGCTTCTAACTCTAAGTTTACAAAGTATGTAGCATTCGTAAATCCCCTCTCATCTTGATATGAGGCGCTGGCGTCGTAATCGACGCCTGCATTTTGCACCCCCTATACTTTGCGATAAAGATATTCGCATTAAGCGCGCCCGCGATGTGCCGATACTGTGGGCCTCTCCAATTACTTACTGCGTTTGGCATCGATGAACATGTTCTATTAATCACTAGTTACCGCGAAATTTAATCGATAAATTTTGCATCATAATACCTATGGTATGAGGTCTGCCGTCGTAAGTCTTTAATTAAATGATTGGAGACGCGTTGACGCAGTAAATGGAAATGGGATTAGTTTTTGTGATAGTGTTTGCGGAGCTCAGGGAATTGCATGCCTATCAGCCACGGAGTAACTATTTAACACTAAGGTTGTTAGGTCTGAATGCGCTGGCCTGACATTGCTCTTCTATGCTCTGTCATATTAGCAGAATACCTATCGTAGGTTTGTTTTTTTTTAAATCTGCAAGTAATAAATTTGGGGATATAGTTAGGGGTTGGCACCATCGATATATGATCCCCTAGATGGGCCTTTCGCGCTCGAAAATGACCCCTTCAAATGCACTACTGAAAGCCGACCAATAGTAGTTTGGTCGCAGTCCGCTAGCAGACCGCCGACTGTTTCCGGTGTAAGAGCTGCCGCGAAGAATATCGGCGCGCTATCTCTCGCATACCGTTCAATTTATTGCTCTCTCTGTCACATGATTTAGGAGCAAAAAGAATGTGGAGCCAACTTATTTGTATGTGAGGGCATATCTAACTAATATATCGATGGGTGGCACTATGAAAACACGAATAACATTATTTCGAAGGATCGCAAATGCGGATATTATGGATACTACGAATGGTATTAATTTTAATTTTCTACTGATATGTAGATATATTATTAAATAAAATTTATTCTGACTAAAACCTTATTTTGTAAAATTTCCAAATATTGTGGGAATTAAGTGCTTAACATCAATGAAACCGTAAAAAATGCTTTTGCTGGGATCATATT